>ML803170.1:127640-188261 GCA_009831015.1 Picea engelmannii
CTCTGACGCACCTCCAAAGACTGAAGGTGAACATTCCTCCCATTCCCATACCTTTCAGCACCATCACTTTCAACGTGACCTACGCCTTCCACGGGTGGATGTGACCAAATTTGATGGCTCGGACCCCACTGGTTGGGTCACCCAAATGGAACATTATTTCTCTTTATATGACATTACAGATGACTTGGCCAAACTCCGGTATGGTGTTCTCCATCTAGATCAAGAACGTTGGCAATGGTGGAAATGGAGAAAAACTTCCCGTCAAGGGTATATTGCTTGGACCCAATTTGTGACTGAGCTTTATGAATGATTTGACACTAACACCAACCATTTGGGTCGTTTGACAAAGTTGAAACAATCAGGAACAATAGAAGACTTCATAGCTACCTTTGAGCGAGCGACTGGATTTTCGAACAGAGGGCATGACTGATGCTTTCTTTCGAGAGTGTTTTATCAGTGGCCTCAAGGATGAGATTCGGGCCCATGTCCTCATGGCTCAACCTTCGAGTTGGGTGGAGGCTACTAAAAAAGCTAAAGAAGCACAACAGGTTGTATCCTCTCAAAACTGTAAACCCTCCTTTATCCCTCGCCATAAACCCGTAAATACCACTATTCCCTCCGCCCCATTAAAGATCCAAAAATTGACCAGGGCTGAAATGGTTGAATGCCAACTCAAAGGCCTTTGTTATAATTGTGATGAAAAATATTTCCCGGGCCACAAGTGTAAGGAACAAAATCTTTTTATGGCCATCTCTGAGGATATTTCGGAAGAGGATGTTGAAACTCCCCTTGTGCCTGAGTCACCTGAAATCACTGACATAACCCCTCCCTCAGACCCTCCCGAAGTGGAACTGATCATTTCCCTCAATGCTCTCATTGGTTTCTTCACCCCCCAAACCCTCAAGTTAATCGGTTACATCAAGCATCGGAAGGTCATCATTCTGGTTGATACTGGAAGCACCCATAATTTTATTCATCGCCGCATTGCCCAAGAAACTCATTGCTACATCCATGTCGTCAACAATTTCCAAATCATGATTGCCAATGGTGGTTCCATGAAATGTGGAGGGCGTTGTGAAAATGTGCATCTCCAAATCGGTGACTACCACCTAAAATCCCATATGTTTTCTATCGATATGGGCGGTTGTGACATTGTGTTGGGTGCAGAGTGGCTAAGGACTTTGGGTCCCATTCTCATGGATTTTAAGGAATTAACCATGCAATTCGACCAGGAAGGCCACCAATATAAATTCCAAGTCATGACTGTTGGTTCACCTGAGGTCATTAGTTCCCATCGCATGGAAAAGCTTCTCAAAAAAGGTCATTCTAGTGTCATTGCCCAACTCCATGCCATACAAGCAACAGAGACACCCTCAGTGCCGCAAGACCTCCAAGACCTCCTTTCTAAACATCAAATGGTATTTTCCACTCCCCAAGGACTCCTTCCTTCCCGCGGTGTTCATGATCATTCCATTCCCCTTGTACCCGGAAGCCTTCCTCCCAATATCCGTCCGTATTGCCACCCCTTTTCACAAAAAAATGAAATTGAGAAAATGGTCCAGGAACTCCTTACTGCAGGCGTTATACGCCCTAGTACGAGCCCTTACTCTTCTCCTGTAGTCATGGTCCTGAAGAAAGAAGGTTCTTGGAGAATGTGTCCTGACAAACTGACCATTAAAGACAAATTTCCCATTCCTGTCATTAATGACCTCCTGGATGAATTGAGTGGCGCCCAATTCTTTACTAAACTTGATCTTCGCTCGGGCTATCACCAGATACATATGAAAGAGGCCGAAATTCCCAAGATGACCTTTCAAACTCATGAGGGCCACTATGAGTTTTTGGTCATGCCCTTTGTCTTGTGTAATGCCCCCTCCACCTTCCAAAGCCTCATGAATCATGTCTTCCATCCTTTTTTCGGTCATTTTGTCTTAGTTTTCTTTGATGATATCCTCATCTATAGAAAAACCTGGACAAACCATCTTACTCATGTGGATCGAGTTCTCCATCTACTCTCTCAGCACCAACTTTTCTTGAAATAGTCTAAATGTGCCTTTGTTGCCTCAGAAGTAGAATACTTGGGTCATCTGGTTGGCAAGGATGGCATCAGGGTGGATCCGAAAAAGATTGAAGCTATGCAAGACTGGTCGCACCCAAAGACTCTCGAAAGCTTGCGTGGATTTTTGGGCTTAATAGGGTATTATCGCAAGTTTGTTAATAATTATGGAAAGATTGCATCACCTCTCACTGCTCTCCTAAAAAAGAACTCTTTCACTTGGACTCCAGCCGCTACTCAAGATTTCCAAACCTTGAAGATGGCCATGTGCACCACTCTGGTTCTGGCCCTTCCTGATTTCACAAAGACCTTTGTGTTGGAATGTGTTGCCTCAAGGAAAGGAATCAGTGTTGTCCTTATGCAAGAGGGTCAACCTTTGGCCTTCACCAGCAAGAAACTATTTGAAAGGAATCTAGGAAAACCCATATATGAAAAGGAAATGTTGGCTATTCTGCATGCCGTTGACCTGTGGCACCCTTATCTCTTGGGGTAACGTTTCAAAATTAAGACAGACCATCAAAGCCTAAAGTACTTTCTGGAACAACGCATTTCCTCCCCGGAGCAACAAAAATGGGTGACTAAACTCTTTGTATATGATTATGAGATCATTTAAAAGAAAGGAAAAGACAATGTGGTGGCAGATGCACTGTCCCAAAAATATGAAGACGAAGAATCCCTTTTTCTCTTTCCTTCATTGTACCAGATTGGCTCCAAGTTGTTCGCTAGGAATGGCTACAAGATCCCAAAAGTTTGCATCTGATCCAACAATTGCAGACCAATGCTCCAGCTCCCCCAGGGTGCTCTTGGCTCTAGGATGAGCTTCGATACAAAGGCCGTTTGTATTTAAGTAAACAATCAAAGCTTAAATCCACAGTACTTTCTGAGCTTCATGCTACACCCACAACGGGGCACTCCGGGTTCACCAAAACCTATGACAGGGTCAAACGTTCTTTTTCCTGGGATGGTATGAAACAGGACATTCGTAACTTTGTCGCTGAATGTGATGTGTGTCAATGCAACAAGGGAGAAACAGTCAAATCTCTGGGCACACTACAACTACTTCTGATTCCACCTGCTATTTGGAAGGATATCTCTATGGACTTTATTATCGGCTTACCCAAATCGGGAAATAAATCAGTCATAATGGTGGTTGTGGATCGCCTTTCCAAGTATGCTCATTTCTGTTCTCTTTAACACCCATTTATTGCATCCACGATGGCTTAAATTTTCATGGACCAGGTCTTCAAGCTTCATGGCATGCCACACTCTATTGTTTCTGATCGTGACCCAACTTTCACAAGCAATTTTTGGCAAGAACTGTTCAAGCTACAGGGCACCCAATTGCATCTCAGCACATCTTATCATCCCCAGACTGATGGTCAAACGAAAGTTGTCAACAAGTGTTTGGAAACATATCTGAGGTGTTTTTCCTTTGAAAAGAAAAATCAGTGGGCTCAATGGTTACTCCTAGCTGAATGGTGGTACAACACTTCCTACCATACAGCTAGATGCATGACTCCTTTTGAAGCGGTATATGGATAGAAGCCACCTTCAGTTCTCTCATACTTACCGGGTACCTCGAAGGTCCAGGTAGTTGACCAGACACTTACAGTTCAAGAGGATATTCTCCGTACCCTCAAAGAGAACTTGGTCATGGCACAAAATCGCATGAAGCAACAAGCAGATCAAGGTCACTCTACACGTCAATTTGCATAAGCGGATCAGGTGTTTCTGTGACTGCAACCATACAAGCAAAATTCCCTCAAGGCTGAGCATTGTCAGAAGCTAGCGCCCAAATTTTATGGTCCTTATACAGTTCTCAAGTGTGGGGGACAATTCGCCTATCAGTTAACTTTGCCCTATCATTCGAAGCTACATCCTGTTTTTCATGTTTCATGCTTAAAGAAGGTGATTGGAACTAGGTGCCAAATTCAAACCAACCTTCCCGAGTTAGCTGTAGAAGGATCCATTTGGCTACAACCAGAAGCAGTTTTGGACCAGTGTGAGCATCACCTACGTCAGAGAACCATCAAGGAAGTGCTAGTCCAGTGGAAAGATACAACTCCAACAGATGCCACTTGGGAACCAACTACTGTTCTGCAGCAGTTTCCACATCTCAAGCCTTGAGGACAAGGCTGTTTTTAAGGGGGCGGACATGTTAGGGTCCTAACCCACACATAGGTAGAGAAATATATTCAGATGTAATAAAGGTCAATATTAATAAGGCCTTTCAATAAAATAGAATAAGGCAGATGTAAGAAGACCTAATATAAGCTTCCACTTCTAGAAGGATCTTCCTCCAGATGCTTCTCTTGATAGACATATTTAGTATAAATAAGGGTCGAGGGTATGAAAACCCTAGCTTGGAGATTATTGTAACAGAGCGCTACTCGACTGGAGGTTTCCCCCTCGAAGAGGCCTGTGAACATTGCTTTCTGAATCAAAGTGCTATTTCTGTTGTTGTTCTTATATCATTTCTGTGTTATTGTGGAGATTATGCTGGTTATATTACTGTTATTCTGCCATTTCTAGCATTTTATTTCTCTTCTTCATACTTTTTATATTTGGTATATTACACGCCCTAGGACTAACACATTTTTTTGGTATGTAACATTATGTTGCACTTTAATACTATATAATTATTTAAAGATAACATGCATGTTTTTTAAATAATCCCATCACATAATTGACATTAATCCATTTGTTGCGGGTATTCAAATGAAGTGTAAGTTTTCATGTCCAGTTTGTGGTCCTAAGATGAAGTATCGTCATTCAAAAAGTTTAGGAAAGATGGTGTTTGATGAGTATATGCACTTCCTCCCTAAGAACCATAGGTATCGTACTACTGAAAAAAATATTTTCAATTGGAAAGAAGAGACTGGATTAAAACCACGAAGAATGACACCTCACCGATGGAGGTTGGAATATAATAGAAATCATCAAGGTACACAATTTCTTTATTTATCGTATATATAATGTTTTGAATTTTTGTTTTAAATATTGAATTTATTTTACCTTATTTGATAATTATTGTTGTGATTTCTTTTATGCTTCATCAATGCCACCATCATGAAGGTATTAATAATTGGCTTCCATGAGGAATGAAATGTTATCCCACTCAATTCACGAGGTTTCCATACTATGAGGAGCTAAAAGTATCTCATTTGTTTGATACAATGTATATCAGGAAGAATGTGACAGAAACGTTATGGTGAATCATAGATGGTAGGAGGGATAAATAAAACATTGTCAAAATTTGTATTGACATTCAGGAAGCCAATCATGCATTGCAAATTGTGATCTGATCAAATATCGATGGATACCGAAATAACATTCCACAGTTATTAACAGAGCAACAAAGCAATGATGTAAAAGAGGTCATTCAAAGAATTAAATTTCCCACAAGCTTTTCTTCAAACATAAATAATATCTTGATGAAAAAAGGTGAATTTGGTGGGGTAAAAACACATGATTGGCATACCTTCATTAAGGTGATAATTTTTCTAAACATATTTATATATTGGTCGTATACATCTTTTAAGTTTTTTTTTTTTTTGTGTGATCTACTTTGGAAACAAATAATGATTCATTTTTATTGTTACATTATGTTCTACCTCTATCTCTCCCAAACGAATTTGACTAAAACGTCAAACAAATTATATATGGTCTTGCAAATACATGAGGTAAGTAGCTGTGATTTATATGAAAAATGTTTTCTCAATTTGTTGTTGTACTTAATGACATATGTTTTACTTGTAATGTAATATATATTATGTTTTGTAGAAACATGTTATTTTCTTGGATCATGATCTGTAGATGGTTGTCATTAAAAGAAATCCATCAAGATGATATAAAGTATTGGAAGAGAGAAATTCCTCGACTAATGTGTGAAATGAAAAAGTATCTACCTCCAACATTTTTCAATGCACAAGAACACTACCTCATACACCAATTTGAGGAGATTGAAATGTGTGTACCTGTACACACAAGGTCAATGTGGATGGTGGAGAAACAATTGAAATCAATGAAGGCTTTGGTTAGACAAAGAGCACATCCTGAGGGTTCTATGGTGGAGGGATATATGGTATATCAACCCATGGTGTATATTAGTCAGTATCTTCCTAAATTAGCACCACCAACTATGCATGCAGTGGATCGCATTTGGGATGTGAACTCCATCAAAAAAATTGAAGGGAAGCACTTGTTGGGGAAAGGTAGAATGAAGAAAGTGAGAGGTAATTAAATTGTGGAGATTTGTAATACATATAAATTTTCGTTTTTTGTTTAATATATGATCAACTCATTTATTATTTATTCTTTCATCAATTATTAATATTTACCATAGTTTTAACTAATATTTAATATTGGTGACTTATGCTTTTTTGATTTAGTTGCTCAAGATTGGGATGCCCTACATTTATACATTTCAAACAATCTTGACTGGATGAAGGTATGGATTGAAAGATGTAAAAAACATCATGGCGGTAGGTTATCATGGAAACAATTGTCTGAATTGGTTAGAGAATCTCGTCGTAATGGAGATGCCAATGTTACGCAGAGGGAAATTGATTTAGCATATGGTTTGAAAGATGGACATGCAAGCAAATTCACCCATTTTATTCAATTAATTTATATTATATTAATGTGACTGGAGGTGTGCTTTTTTCAGATACTTTCCAAGTTATATGAATATGTTTATTAATTGACAATGCATATTTTACATGTATGACATATTGCAGTGGAAACACCATAAGGCTATGTGGTGCAATGGCCATAAATTTCGCATCAAACAATTGGATGAAACCAAAAAAATTCTGATAGTGGGATAACTACAGTATTCCAGGTCACTAATGTTTCCTCTAGGAGTGAGAGACATCCCTAAGAATTTGAAAATAAATATTATGGATATTTGGATGATATACTTGAGTGTGAATTTAATTCCTTCAAATTAGTTCTGTTTGACATCAAATGGTATAAGTTACGAATGCATGAACACGATGATGAAAGCATTGTTATTCAACATGCCAATGGATTTCTGATTATTAAAATAATGATGTTTGAAAGAGGACACGATCGTTATGTTTTTCCAAGCTAATGTGAACATGTCTTTTACTCAAAGGTTCCAGGTGAGAGGGATTGGTCATTTGTTGTTAGATACGATCCAAGAGGAAGGCCAATAAAGTATACTGTAGAGGAAGATGATGATATTGAAGAAGAATATGATGCACTAGAGACAAAGTAGGAATATTGGTAGACAGATGAAGAAGACGAAGAAGATGAACCAGGCCTAGGAGACAATGTAGTTCTTGATGATGATGTCGATGCAGATATGCTCGAAAATGACATTGATGGATGTGATGATATAAATGTCGAGTTGGATGAATTTCAAGAAGATACAGATGAAGGACGATGAAAATTTTGAATTGGATGAGGTACGTAACTATATATTTTAATTTGTATGAAATATTCTCTTTAAATAATTTATTTATGTCGGTTAATTACATGTTTTTAGGTTTTATGCCATTTTTTTACATCCTATATTACATGTTGTTTGTTATGTCAAACCTGAAAATAGCGGCCATAGAGTATGTGCTAAAATAAAATTATGATTTACAAACTCATAATTTCGTTTACGTTAATTAATTTTTGTTTTGGTAGTTTCTATGCATGATTACTATGTTGCTTTGGATTAATTTCTATTTTATAGATTAGGTATTGAGGAATTGAGAGTGTTGTGAGGAGGAGGGGAGGGGCCATATGAGTTTCAACCTTCACATTTCAATAGAGAATAAATTATCCTCGAAACCAAGAGAAGTTAATTCATCTTTATACCATCATCGTAAATATCATCATTGTTGTCATAGTATTGCAACAACAAAGTTTCAATGAACATGTTCGTCATTGCTATAACATCTTCATAGAAAATGTTCAAAAACATGGGAATTTGGCCCATGATTTTGGTGGCAAGAATATGGTGCTAGACGAGATTTCGTATTTAAATAATGATTAATTTGTACTAATATTCTTTATGGAGCGAAAATTTACTTAGATGAGAGCAAAAAACAAAGACAAGAAATAATTGATGAAGCTTGTGCAATTTACCAAGTACTTCTTTATCGAAGTTATTGCATGCCCTTGTAGTACTAGATGCGGGGATGTGCGTCTCAAATGAATTTTGAAAGAAACAACTAAAATACATTGTACTAGGACTAGACATGGGAAACAATGACCTGTGAATGGGGCCAACTTTGAAATTTTTTCAAACTGTTTCTGTATGCATTGAAATTTGACATGGATAGAATTTTATAATGCCTTGATGATATGGGAGGGTTTCCAGACTTAAATATGACTCACACACCCAATCTATATATCCGATCTCGTCCTCATTTTGTTTGAACTTTCTTGGATTCATGTTGCATGGAACGCCTAACATACCCATCATCATGGTTGTGCTCTTTATATTCGTCATCTGTGTCATTCAAAACCAACATCATGCCAATTAGGCCCATGATTTTGGTGGCAATAAGAAGGCACTGGATGATAATTCGTATTTAAATAATGATTTCGTACTAATATTCTTTATGGAGAAAAAACGTACTTAGATGAGAGCAAAACACAAAGACAAGAAATAACTGGTGAAGATTGTGCAATTTATCAAGTACTTATTTATCGATGTTATTCCATGCCATTGTAGTACTAGATTCATACATGTGCGTCTCAAATGAATTTTAAACGAAACATCTAAAAGACATTGTATTAGGACTAGACATGGGAACCAGTGACCTGGGAATGGGGCCAATGTTGAAATTTTTTCAAATTGTTTCTGTATGCACTGAAATTTGACATGGATAGACTGTTTGCATGACTTGACAATATGGGAGGGTTTCCAGACTCAAATATGACTCACACACCCAATCTGTATATTCGATCTCGTCCTCGTTTCGTTTGAACTTTCTCATATTAATGTCATGCATGGAACTCCCAACATTCCCATCATCATGGTCGTGCTCTTTATATTCATCGTCTGTGTCATTCAAAACCAACATCATTCCAATTAGGCCCATGATTTTTGTGGAAAGAAGAAGGATCTAGATGAGATTTCATATTTAAATAATGATTTCATACTAATATTCTTTATGGAGTGAAAAAGTACTTAGATGAGAGCAACAAACAAAGATAAGAAATAACTGATGAAGCTTGTGCAATTTATCAAGTACCTTTTTATCGATGTTATTACATGAACTTGCAATACTAGATGCGGGGATGTGCGTCTCAAATGAATTTTAAAAGAAACAACTAAAAGACATTGTACTAGGACTAGACATGGGCAACATTGACCTGTGAATGGAGCCAACGTTGAAATATTTTCAAACTATTTCTGTATGAACTGAAATTTGACATGGATAGACTGTTTGCATGCCTTGACGATATGGGAGGGTTTCTAGACTCAAATATGACTCACACACCCACTCTATATATCCGATCTCATCCTCGTTTCATTTGAACTTTCTCGAATTAATGTCATGCATGGAACTCCCAACATACACATTGTCATGGTTGTGCTCTTTATATTCATTGTCTTTGTCGTTCAAAACCAATATCATGCCAATTAGGCCCATGATTTTGGTGGCAAGAAGAAGGCACTAGATTATAATTCTTATTTAAATAATGATTTTGTACTAATATTCTTTATGGAGAAAAAAAGTACTTAGATGAGAGAAAAAAACAAAGACAAGAAATAAATGATGAATCTTGTGCAATTTTACAAGTAATTCTTTATCGATGTTATTGCATGCCCTTGTAGTACTATATGCAGGAACATGCATCTCGAATGAATTTTAATCGAAACAACTAAAAGTCATTGTACTAGGACTAGACATGGGCAACAATGACCTGTGAATGGGGCCAACATTGAAATTTTTTCAAACTGTTTCTGTATGCATTGAAATTTGACATGGATAGACTATTTTCATGCCTTGATGATATGGTAGGGTTTCTAGACTCAAATATGACTCACACACCCACTCTATATATCCAATCTCGCCCTCGTTTTGTTTCAACTTTCACGGATTAATGTCATGGATGGAACTCCCAACATACCCATCGTCATGGTCGTTCTCTTTATATTCATCGTTTATGTCGTTAAAAAAAAACATCATGCCAATTAGGCCCATGATTTTGGTGGCAAGAATAAGGCTATATATGATATTTCGTATTTAAATAATGATTTCGTACTAATATTCTTTATGGAGCAAAAATGTACTTAGTTGAGAACAAAAAAAAAAGACAAGAAATAACTGATGAAGCTTGTGCAATTTATCAAGTACTTCTTTATTGATGTTATTGCATGCCCTTGCAGTACTAGATGTGGGGACGTGCGTCTCGAATGAATTTTAAAGGAAACAACTAAAATACATTGTACTAGGGCTAAACATGGGAAAAAGTGACTTGTGAATGGGGCCAACGTTGAAATTTTTTCAAACTGTTTCTGTATGCACTAAAATTTGACATGGATAGATTGTTTTCATGCCTTGATTTTGGAGTAGGAAATTTTGGGGTAAGGTTCGAGATACATTGCAAAAAAGGAGAAAAAATGTACCAAGGAAACAGTGTGCGATGAGAACAAAGGAAAAGCAACGCGATGAAATTATGGATTATAGCATGAAGGCAGTTAGAATGTGGAAAAGTTGTGTCCACTTAGAATTAGGGTTTTGGAGTATGATGTAAGGGTTTGTACCCATTTTTGTAATACAAATAGAGGATGTATGAGGAAAATATGAGAGCTTGATCTTTTGAGTATGTTGAGAAGTCCTTTTGAGAACAGTTCTAAGTTTTGAGTCGCAATAGTAGGTTTTGGTTGGATAGTTGAGGAGTTAATGGAGACTTATGGAGTGTAATAGAGGGTTAGGTTGCAAGTTTTGGACTTCGATGCGACGTTGTTCAACCTCACCATTTATATACTTTTGATGTAATGCGTGCAACACCCTATTTTGATGAATAATAATAAGAAGCATAAGATGTCCGTGGACGTATCCTAGGGGGGGTGAACCACGGTAAACTATGGTGTCTCTATGTGAGATTCTTTGATGTGTTGATTTTATATGATTTTATGTTGAATGAATCCATGAATCTATTGAAGTTTATTTACAATGCACAATAAAATATCATGATGTTTTCTGCAGAATGAATGTTATTGAATGGGTAAAATAATATATCTAATGAATTTTGAAGTAGAAGGGTAAATGTGCCTAACATTCCCATGAGTTCCATCCCTTACATGATTACAGACACTTGGGTCATGCAATCACCCATAATCCATCTCGAGTGAGACTGCGTTGTGCACTCTGTGCATAATTTTGCCTTTTGGTTTACCAGAGGGGCCGAAGGTTTCTAGGGTTTTGTTGAAAAACTAAGGTAGAAACTGTGTTAGCCCATACATCCAAAAATTGATGATATGGGAGGGTTTCTAGACTCAAATATGACTCACATACCCACTCTATGTATTTGATCTCTTCCTCGTTTCATTTAAACTTTCTCAGATTAATGTCATGCATGGAACTCCCAACATACCAATCATCATGGTCGTGCTCTTTATATTCATCGTCCGTATCATTCAAAACCAACATCATGAAAATTAGGCCCGTGATTTTGGTGGCAATAAGAAGGTGCTATACGAGAATTCATATTTAAATAATGATTTCGTACTAATATTCTTTATGGAGCAAAAAAGTACTTAGATGAGAGAAAAAAACAAAGATAAGAAATAACTGATGAAGCTTGTGCAATTTATAACGTACTTATTTATCAATGTTATTGCATTCCCTTGTAGTACTAGATGTAGGGACATACATCTCAAATTAATTTTAAATGAAACAACTAAAAGACATTGTACTAGGACTAGACATGGGCAACAATGACCTATGAATGGGGCCAACGTTCAATTTTTTTCAAATTGTTTCTATATGCACTGCAATTTGACATGGATAGACTGTTTGCATGACTTGATGATATGGGAGGGTTTCTAGACTCAAATATGATTCACACACCCACTCTTTATATCCAATCTCATCCTCGTTTTGTTTGAAATTTCTCAGATTAATGTCATGCATGGAACTCCCAACATGCCCATCGCCATGGTCATGCTCTTTATATTCATCGTTTATGTCATTCAAAACCAACATTATTCCAATTAGGCCCATGATTTTGGTGGAAATAAGAAGGCTCTATATGATATTTCATATCTAAATAATGATTTCATACTAATATTCTTTACGGAGTGAAAAAATACTTAGATGAGAGAAAAAAACAAAGACAAGAAATAACTGATGAAGCTTGTGCAATTTATCAAGTACTTCTTTATCGACGTTATTGCATGCCCTTGTAGTACTAGATGTGGGGACATGGGTCTTGAACGAATTTTAAAGGAAACAACTAAAAGGCATTGTACTAGGGCTAGACATGAGAAAAAGTGACCCGTGAATGGGGCCAACGTTGAAATTTTTTCAAACTGTTTCTGTATGGATTGAAATTTGACATGAATATAATGTTCACATGCCTTGATGATATGTGAGGGTTTCCAGACTCAAATATGGCTCACACACCCACTCTATATATCCGATCTCGTCCTCATTTTGTTTTAATTTTCTCGAATTAATGTCATGCATGAAACTCCCAACATACCCATCGTCATGGTTGTGCTCTTTATATTCATCGTCTATGTCGTTAATTAATTGAGGCAAATGCGATACTCATAAATCAAACATACAAATTGATGTAGTAATAGGGGTAGAATCTCAACTTCAAATTTCCATTAATGAAGTGAATTTTTACATTAAATATGAACGACATGAAACTTACAATACAATTATCAATCCATTACTAACTCATCAACCGACTATAACCTAGTTGTTTACAATTTTAGAATGATACATAAATATTCTACTAAATGAATACAAATTGATTCATTTCCCCTCTATTCATGTATTGAATTACACATAGACAAATGTTATAAATAAATAAGATGATACAAAGAGAATGGAACAATCTTCCATGATTGTTGGAATCCCATATATCAGAATGAGTGAGTTATCCATCCATCCAAGTGCACCTATGCTAAGTTTGGATATTTGAGTATGGAAAAGGTGAATGTATCAAGGTATCTTGTATATTTATGTGATTGAACTTTGGAATTACACATTTGAGTTGCAACACCAACTAATGCCAATTTCCTTCCTCTCATGTGTTGAAGTTGTCTAGTGCAATAAACATTATGTTATGTTAATAAATTTGTGTGATTCTACAATTTTATACAATGAGTAAAACTATAAACTTATATTTATACAAATTTTTAAGGTGCTTTTTTATTTCGACAAAATTTTAAGGTGATGTTTTCTTAATGTGACTTCATCAATAACACTTTGTGTCAATTTCTAACTCATTCAGAACCATTTATGCTAAAGCATGATATATGTTGGTACAATATTATTGATGATAACACAGATCACAAAACAAGACCCCACAAAAGAAAATATTAAGATATTCGATATTCACAACATATTATAAGAGAGGTTAATTCAAAACTTAAAGTGGGAAGGGATGGGAGGAATGGTGTTGATTTCCTCTATATGGAGGTTAAAAGTCAAATCCTCATCACAACACTGGAGACAAAGTGAAAATTGTATTGTTGTGTCAGATCACGTCTCTAGGAAATAGGTTGTGCATTCATCATTTCCTATGCATTATCTATTGAACTTTCCTAGAGGATGGATATAAACATATATAGTGAACATAGTTCTTCATCGTGTGATAGGAGGTATTTATAATAAATATATATCATGGATTTTAGATTTATTTAATTTATTTTAATATTTAATAAATTTAAAATTAAGATAGATTTACACTAATCATATTTAATATAAATTTTATGGATAAAGTTAAATATGTTTTGTGATAATATTTTTATAAACCCGTAAATAATTGATTTGAATAAAACAATTATTTAATCTAAATAAATTTAATGTTAAAATTAAAACCTTATTTAATTTAAATTCTTCATTTTCAATGCATTCTTTACCCATCACTTTTCTACTAACCTTATGTACCTTTTATTGGTTTATAAGGTTTGGTTCATTGTTATAATAATAGTAATCTAATTTTAGGGTCACAACCAAGCCAAACACCAAATTTGTGTATGAGATCCCCTTGTTTGTGGGACAAGAGACCCACTCCATGCAGTGAATTCACTGCTAAATTCTACAGAGGTGTACATAATCTACCCTCCTTTGGATTTGAACCTATGACCTCCAAGGAATAAACACATGTTCTTAACTATTAATCCCACTCAAGTTGTACAAAGCATTTTCATTTATTTTTTAGACAAAATAATTGCTATCTAAGACTATATAATTCCATATTACCAATTTCAGATAATTGGTACATTAATGGATTATAATGAGTCTTGCATATTAATAATTTAAAAGTGAGTAACTTGTCAATTACCGATCCATGATTTTTAGAGTTATGTGTTGATGTATTGGTTAAGGTCCCAATCTATATGTTCATAGTCCCAACTTCAAATCATTAATGATCCATTAGTCACTCATGAAGAGTCTTTCATGTTAGTAATTTAGAAATCTATAATTTACCAATTGGTAAGTGTGACTTTTAGAGTGATACATTTGCATATTGGTTAAGGTCCCAAATATGTATTTACATAGCCCCAAATTCTAACATTAGGCACGAAGCATATGGGTTATTGATATACAATTATGTTTTCTCATGATAAAATGCCATATTAAATGACACATGATTTCTGTTGAAATAATATCAGACCATTAATGATTTATTTTTTTTAGGAGAAAATATTAACATTATTATACAATTAACATACTTTTAAAATAAGGAAAGGGAATAATGAAGGGAATTGATAAATAGACATGTGGGATGAGGTAAGACGGATGTTGTGCTATTTTCAACATCATAGTTAGGAAAGTGGGTTGTAGAGTTGTAACTGAATTAGGAGCTTATTATAAAATTATTGATCTTGTCCTTGGACACTTGTGGTGGAATTAAACTTGAATTGAACAAAGATATAAGGTTTGTTAATGCTTCTCATGCTTAATTGCAGCTTTTATTCAAATTAATCACATCATTATTTATAATAATTATCTAGAATAAGTAATGTTGATCGACTCATTGCACAAAGTGTTTTGTAAGCATAGCTTGTTGGACATGGTACATGATCAATGATGATCTTTGTATGATTGGAGAGCTCATTCAACATAGGTTGAAAGTATTCCACGAAGGAATGTAAATATACTCACCCAAAAAAAATAAAAGCGTCCACTTGACCATGAATGTGCATTTGAGCAAAACGTGGTTTACAAAGATGAATTGATTATGGTAATACCCATAAAATTGTTCTTGCATGGTTATATCTTGTAATGCTTGACAATCATTAGGAATCCATGGCTCCAATGTGTCTTTAACTTGAGGATGCATGCCACTAACATAATGGAAAATGAAATGCTATCGAGGGCCAAATAATTTGGCATCATAAGCCACCCACTCTCTAAGTCTATGAGTGTTAGAATTGGTAGCTCAGAGGTACTTCTACATAGGCAGCGCTCAACATGAGGAAGTGACCAAGCACATTTCTCCCTAGTGACTTTAAAATGTGTTTTTATAAAGTAACTTTATGAAGTGATTTTATAAAGCTGGGTCTTTTAATTTTTAAATGTAAAAGTGACTTTATGATGTTATGGGTCACTTTAGTGACTTAAGTGACCTCAACAGATGATTAAGTCGTGACTGTTGATCTCAAGGGAAAGTGAAGATTCACTCAAGCGAGATCAAGGGTTAAAAGAGTTACATTTTGAAATTGCTTAAAGAAAACTCATGAGGGAAAGAGAAGGCGCACATCTTGAGGAGAGCTTGAGCGGGAAGGTGAAGAGTCACTTTTCTCAAGAGATAGATTGAGCTCATGGAGAAGTGAGATTAACAACAAGAGGAGGGTGCATTCTCCAAGGGAAAGAGGGAGGTACGTACAACTAGAGGAAGGGAATGATTTGCAAGGAAGGAGAGGGTCCGTACAACTGAATGAGGACACAATTTCCAAAAGGAGAAGAGCGTATGATTTTCCAGAAATTGAAACATTAAATGCTGAGTTGCCAGCAGTTAAAAAATAGGTCATACAACACTGTTTTAGAGGCCATACAGTTGCATAGAGACACATAAGTCGAGGCAAGAGGATGGCACAATTTTCTACTTGTCTTGTTGTGCAAAATTAGTGCAGAATAGTACTACTTAAGTGCACAAAATTTGAGGTTGTATTTGCTATTAAAGGGACTATACATTATAGAAAATGAGGTCAATTTTGTGTTGTTTTTAGCATTTAAATCGAGGAAGTCTATTGGCACATATTTCTAGAATTTATTTCTTTTGTTACTTGTTTTTGTAAACTATGATATGAAACTTCTTCGAGCTCAATAAGAATTATCTCCTTAAACTGTCATTTTTCCTGTGTATTCTTCAAGGGACATTGTCTAGAATTTATGGTGCCAAATGTGTGATTTTGTCTGCTGTTATGAATTATTTCCACTGCTGATTTAGTTTAATATCTATGTCATTCAATTTTTATGTTCATTAAGTACAATTCATAATTGGGTTTATTGCTTTACTGTTGAAGCTTAATAGGAGTTTGAAATATTAAGTATGACATAGTGTATTTATGAGCTATATTTGCAACATGGTATCAGAGCTAGGGCTATGAAATTCAGTGGGCAGCTTTGGCACTTGGGACAACAAGTGATTTGTTGGGGCATTTGATTAAAAGAAGGGGGAAAGAAGATGTTCTTTTTCAGATGGACAAAGATGACTTCCAAACTTATATATGAAGATATGTTAGAGGGGATATCCAACTACATGCAGTGGAAGGTTAGAATCACAAGGGTTCTCTAGGAGAACTAGTTGTGGTTGTTTACGAATACCATCGTGCTAGTACCTGCATCAAAACCCATGAAGTGAAGGAAGCCTAGACTCAGAGTTGGTGTAGATAGCCCTCAAAGGCTTCACCAAGGAGTGGGAGGTTTTCATGAAGTGTGTGGTGGGGAGAGAGAAGTTCCCCGATTGGAGAAGATTGTGGGATGACTTTACATAAGAAGAGATCTAGGAAGGGTCTTAGGAGAGGGAAGTGGATGGTGCAGACGACGAAGACATTGCTATTGTGGCAAAGAGCAATGAGAAGAATAAGGACATGAGCAAGGTGAGATGCTTTGCATGTCACAATACTGAACACTATTCTAGTCAGTGTCTAAACAAGAAGGAGAAGAAGTCGGAACCAGAGGTGTCAGCATCAACAACTATTGCATAGTTTTTTGAGAGACATGAGAGAGAGTTTTCTCTCATGACTGGTCCCTTGGGCAGTGGTTGCCTAGTGTTCTAGGACATTGAAGTGTGGTTTGTGGATAATGGAGCTTCCCGACATATTGCTGAGTTTTCATTAAGCTAGGATCAAGCATGGAGTTCATTCCATTTTTAGCATTTTACTTGAACCATAGACATTTGCAGTTTCCCCATTAACAATTTGTTGCAGCAACCAAGATCACAAGAATAAATACCATGCACAAGTACACAAGAAGTATCCTGGGAAACCCTTCTCAGCAAGGGAATAAAACCCAACCAATCATTTGCTATATTCTTCAAGAGAAAGACCTCCCATACCATAAACCTAGCACACAAAAGGGTGCTCACAAACCCTAGAAGACTAGCGCCCAAGAGAGGTGCACACTTTATCCCAAGAACAAGTACTTGATGAAATTTCCAAACTCACACTTGTGTTATAATTCCTCAATGGGGAATTTACCTTTATTTATATTAGACTGGACATATCAAAAGTAGTGTCTATTGCCACAACAGAGCTGACCTCAATAACTCACAATATAATTAATAATTACCATATTAATTATCTTTTACATCAATTATCTTTCACTTTATGGTGGGGCCGACCTGTACCCTTTACATCACAAATAGGGTTACAGGTAAGTCTGACTCTTGGAAAATATAGCAAGGGATATCATACACCCACTAGTACTTAGCCACTAGGGGCACATCCATCTGTGCTCAACCACAAGGACGTCCACATCTCTATCTCACTATGTTTCACAAGAGAATCACACTCACTAGTGATCAACCACTAGGATCACGTTCACCTGTGCTCAACCACATGCACATCCTACTCATCAGATCTCTTTCTCACTGCATCTCATAGGCGAATCATTTGGAGAATCACATCATCTCAACTCTCTGCATAGAGGAGACCAGTACATCGTTTCATCTCTGTCTCAGAGAGAACAACACACCCAACTCATGGGCTTCCCCACCCACACAGGGGCACACACCGTTCCATCTCCGTCTCAGAGAGGAACCACACACCCATCTCATGGGCACACCGAAATCATGGGCTTCCTCACCCCACACATGGGCACACAACGTTCTTTCTCTGTCTTAGAGAGGAACACCACACCCATCTCATGGGCACAACTAACTCATGGGAACACCCAACTCATGGGCACACCTAACTCATGGACACACCCAACTCATGGGCTCTCTCTCAGGTTGACTCACTCAGTCTGTGTCTTGGAGGATGTCTCATGAAACTGTAATCATCAACACTCCCTCTTATCTAGGGAGGCATTCTCCACCATGAAAAGTCTCTCACGAAAGTACTCGAACTTCATTTCGGTAAGCAGTTTGGTGAATATGTCTACAATCTTCTCATGGGTAGGAAGTTATTGCATGTGTATTGTTTTCCTCTGCACCATGTCTCTGATATAGTGATATTTTATCTCAATGTGTTTCTATCTATCATGAAACACATGGTTCTCAGAGAGCTTCACAAAACTCTAGTTATCATAATGAATAGTAGTAGGATCCATCTCATGATCGAATAAATCTGTCAGAAGTTTGCGAAGCCACACTGCTTTGTGGACTTCCACACTCAATGATATGTACTCTGCCTCTGCGAAACTCAATACCATGGAGCTCTATTTCCTGCTGCACTAGGAAACCATGACATACCCTAAAGTAAAACAACAACTAGAGGTGATCTTCCAGTCCACTGTGCTCCCTACCCAATCTGCATCGGCATATCCCTGCAAGCTCAAGTCTACACTGGAGGCATATCTCAGGCCATATGCAACTGTGCCTCGTAGTTATCTCAATACATGTTTTGTTGCTATCCAGTGAGTCTTTCTTGGTTGACTCATGAACTAGCTAAGAAAATTTAGTGCATAACATATATTAGGTCTAGTGTTAACCAGATACATTAGTGATCCAATCAACTGTCTGTATAAGTGTGGATCAATATCTCCTGAATCAACATCACTCATCTTCTTCAAATCCATCACCATTGGTGTAGGCATGGATTTGCATTCTGTCATACCGAACGTTTTCAATATATCCACAATATATTTTCCTTGACTCAGGAAAATCTCATCTGTCCTCTGCCATACTTCTAGTCCCAAGAAGTAATTCATCAAGCCTAAATCGTTCATCTCAAATTTAGCTGTCAATGCTTGTTTGCAATCAACAATGAGTCTCTCTGAACCGATGAGGAAAAGGTCATCCACATATAGGACCAATATTAAGCACTCATTGCCATAAATGTGATAATATAGGTTTGGATCAACAACACTCTTGCTGAAACCCAAACTCATCAAGAATCCATCCATTTTCTCATACCAATCACAGAGTGATTTCTTTAGTCCATACATGGCTTTCTTCAACCTGCACACATGAGATTTATCGTTGTGTATAACAAATCCTTCTGGTTGCTCGATATAAATTTTTTCCTCAATTTCACCATTGAGAAAGGCTGTCTTTACATCCATTTGATGTAGTTTCCAACCCATGGATGCAACTAGTGCAATGATAGAACATATGGAAGTGTATTGGGCTACTGGAGAAAATGTCTTATCATAGTCAACTCCCTCTACTTGCGAGAACCCTATAGCTACAAATCTTGCTTTGTATTTCTCAATGCTTCCATAAGCTACATGCTTGATTTTATAAATCCATTTGGAAGTCACTACAGACTTTCCTTTTGGTCTCAGAACAATATCCCATACATCATTTTTCAATATAGACTGATATTCTTCTGTCATGGCATCTTGCCATACCTGTTCACTTGAATCTTCTCCATGACAAGAAGGCTCAGATTTGATGATGTGGCTCATGGGTGAAAGGTAGATTGAGAATATTTTTGGTTTCTTTCTCTCTCTGTATGTCCCTTGAGGGGATGTATGTCCCTCTACTTCCTGTAGAGTTTGTTGGGCCCAAGCAAGCCTTTTATGTCCTACTGTTGGAGTTACTTCACACACACCTAGGATTTCGTTTTTCTAAGTTTTTTCCTTTTTTATTAGTCATAATTAGTCATTATCCAGTCTCCTATATTTTAGGGGAGAATATTCCACCTGGAGAATATTCTCTTTCAGTTGACACTTCAGTTTGACTAGTTGAGTTGAGTCTAGATGCTGCATCGGTTTTGTCACCATGCAACATTGGGATCATAACCATGATAATGCGCACTTGCCTTGGGATCATCACCATAATGACACATTACCCTTGATTCCTTAATCGACTCCTCACTACACTCTGTTCAGTCAGTTAACTGAAGACTGTTTGACTAGTTAACTTAGCTAGGTGGCAGTTCACTCCTGTAACTTCCTGAGAGACTAGACTAGGTGGTAGTTCACTCTCGTAACTGCTAGTGTGTGTCCAGATCACTTTAGACCACCACTATGGCACATTGGTTCTCCTCCAGTGCGCATTCATTGAGTTATACATAGTATATCACATGTAAATTATTCATTATTCATAACGGTTAATGAGAATTCTTCCATTCTTTCTCTCCTTCTTATTCTTTCTCAATTTCTCTCTACAAATGTGTGTAGTATTTTCTAGATAGATATATTCTGTACAGGTTCAACACATTTACACCTACTACAATATCTCTAGGCATGTCAATTGGAGAAACTGGATCAACTGGAACAACTGAATCAACTGGAACAACTGGAATAATTTCTATCTCCCTTTGAACCACTGAAGGGGGAGAAGGCATTGTCTCACTATCAATTTCAATCTGATATTCTCTAGATATTTGGGAGGCTATCTCTTCCTCAAAGGTAAAATCTCTTCTTATCTCAATCTGTCTCTGACCAGGAATGTAGATCCGATATGCCTTCGAAGATTCACTGGATCCCACAAATGTACCCTTTCT
The DNA here is from genome assembly GCA_009831015.1 of Picea engelmannii. Taxonomy (NCBI): domain Eukaryota; kingdom Viridiplantae; phylum Streptophyta; class Pinopsida; order Pinales; family Pinaceae; genus Picea; species Picea engelmannii. The sequence goes on from ML803170.1 coordinate 148,973, forward strand.
CTCTGAAGGGTCTAGCTTATATCTCTTCTCTTTGGGTACATGAAAATATATTGGGCACCCAAATATCCTAAAGTGTCCAATATCAGGCTTCACTACTGTGAAGGATTCTTCCAGAGTTATGTTCTTCAAGATATGATGAGGACTTTGGTTCTGAACATACACTACTGTCAGTCATGCTTCTTCCCATAGAGTCATAGGTATACTCTGATCATGTATCATTGCTTTGGTTGCCTCGATGATAGTTCTATTCTTCCTCTCTGCAACCCCATTTTGTTGAGGGTTGTAAGGAACTGTGAACTCCCTATTGATCCCTGCTTCAATACAAAAATTGCTAAAATCCTTGGAGGTGTATTCTCTTCCATTATCTAATCTTAGTACCTTGATCTTTCTTCCGGTCAGGTTCTCAACTAGAGCTTTGAATTCTTGAAATTTCGTAAGGACTCCATCCTTGTTCTTCAAGAAGTAAATCCAAGTTTTCTGAGAGTGATCATCTATGAAGATTACATAGTACAGGTACCCATTTAGAGATGCAGCAATCATTGGCCCACATACATCTGGATGTATCAAGTCCAAGATTTCCTTGGATCTATTGTCATTGCTCAAGAAGGACCCTTTAACGTTCTTTCCAAGAGAACAATATTTGCAAACACCTTTATGTTGAATCTGTATGTTTGGAGGGAATGTTACCATTTTCCCTAGAGATGGGAGAACTCTATAATGAATGTGAGAAAGTATTTTATGCCATATCTCACTCAAGCTTATAGTGTCATGTAACAGGGCCTGAACTAGTCTGATGGTTAATTTGTACAAGCTACTTTCTCAAACACCAATTACTTTGGCAGTATTTATATGTGAGTCTTTGTTCCATGAAAGAACTCTTCCTTCTAAAAAGGTGATCTTGTAGCCTTTGTCTTCCAAGGCATAAATGGAGATAAGGTTCCTCTTCATCCTAGGTAAATATAGTACTTCACTTAGTTGAAGCTGCATATCTGAATCTAGTTGGAAGGTATAAGTTCAAACCCCTTTCACGTTATATCCGGCATCGTCTCCAAGGACAACATGTAGATGTGTTTCTTTCTCAACAAAATTTGTTAGGTGATCTCTAAAACCGGTCATGTGCCTGGAGGCACCACTGTAAATTAACCAAGTGTTATCATTGGTAGGGACCATAAATGAGAGTGTTGAGATGTTGATGTCTTTATCTCCTTGAAGTCTTGGCTTCCAGGAACTGAGTTTTATTGATCCACCAAGCTTTCCTTCCATCGTGATTATATTCATCATATATATTATATATATATATTGATTCTTCACAAGCCCTTGTTAATTGGGCTAGAAAACCTAACGGCTAGGCTAGGCTAGCATTTTTAGGTTTTTTTGGTCTTATGATTGCCAACAATAAGCCTTTGAAAGATAGGATAACACTGGTGAGTTGAAGAGTGCATATTTTAACCTTGTACAATATTTACTACAAACAAATCTTTAGTAAAAGAATAGAAAAAATACAATGGCAAATACAAACATTACACAAAGATTTTTCCCCTTGAAACCCAAACCGGGAAAACCGACATATTCTATATTCATTCATAGTGATACATTGTTTACAATACAATATACATATAGGATCCAACGACATCCAAAACCCTAACCCAATGACTTGGATTAGTCAACAACCTTAATTCCTTAACCGAAAATAGAAAACCATCGACAAAAAACCATGTGCCAAAAAAAGGCCCAAAAATGCGACACATTTCCCAAGGTAATTTTTGTTTTCTTGGGGGATTTCACCCCCCTACACCCCTCAAGGGGGGGCCTAGCAACCCCCCCTCAAACCCCCGTATGCGCAAATAATATAACACATACCCAACATTCTCCCACTTGTTGTTTTCTTTGCATACAGGGGGTTACATGGTTACATAGTCAACAATCCAGGGTAGAAATGCTCATGGAGCCTCTACACCAAGAGAACTTCTCAGTGCTCACATATTTTGTTAATGAATATGGAACATTCTTCAAAGTCTCCACCTTCATCAACAACACTTTATTTTCTTCAACCATGTCTCTCACAAAGTGATATTGAATATCAATATGGTTTGTCTTTGAATGATAAGTTGGGTTCTTCGCCAGAAAAATTGCACTCTGACTATCACAATCTATCCTTACATATTGTTGTACCAACCCAATACCTGAACATAATCTTTGTAACCATATTGATTCCTTACTTGCATGAGTGGCTGCCATGTGTTCAACTTTTGTAGTTGAAAGTGCCACTACAGTCTTTTGCTCATCCAACTTATTGCTCCTTAGCCAACTTGGACATTCCTCATCCTTCATCTCATTCAAACGTAGTGAAAGGAAATTGGGGATCAATTGAGAATATTATGAGACTTTTCCTCCTCAATCACCCAAAGACCATTCTTGAGAGGAAGTTGTCAACGAAGACAATTACTCTGAAATTGGGAGTGCAACTACTCCTTTGATTGGTCACTCTGAGGAACATAGTTTTCAGGAAGGTTTTGTCCCTCCCGTAAACACACCTTTAACAAATCCTCTCGGTCCACTTCTTGTAAGAGTAAAATATTTAGGGGATACGGATTTTCCCCTGGAGACTTTCCTCTATTTGGAAGCACTTTATATGTAGTACTTCCTTCCACTGTGCATTACCTCAAAAAATTAGATTCTATATAATATTTGGTCACATAGCCTTGTTCACAGTGTTGGTCTCTCTAATATTAAGACCTCATGCTACTTAGGCCTAATATTTGTCACAACTGTGTGAATAATGTTTTTCTTTGTTTACTATAGATAACTAGGAGGGATTACTTTATCTGTCTCCAAATTGAGGGATTACTTTATTGATGCATGCATTCATAGTTCATTGGGCTCCCCTTGGGAAGACAAATTGAGTTTAATGGTAAAATTGGATTGTTATTGGGCCAAATTTGTTTAATGGGTACAAATGGGCTATTGTTATCATCAAGCCTTTATAAGGGTATCATTGCACCTAATTTACCAAGTTTTCATTCAAATGCACTCACAATGGAAGAAAATTTAAAATTTTCAATCCTAAGATAATTAAATACATGAGACTCTACATAAAATGTAGAAGTCCATGATCATCATAATCACTTTCACTATTTCCACAGATTGACCTTTTTATGTTTTGTAGATTTTGATCTAAAGATAGAATCCAAAAAACATAAAATTTTATAGTTGTTCCCCTCTGATAATTTTTAATCAATACCCCTTATATAGAAGATTATCCTTTGAGAGTTGGGGTCTCCCTGTATGTGTGATAGAGCCTTCGATACTTGAAGAAAAACCTTCAACGAGGTCAACTGATCCCTCTTTCTAAAAGAATCCTATAGTAACTAGAACATGAATCTCATAAAGGTTGATTCCCTCTTTCTGAGAGAATCCATCAACCTTGTATTGGTACTCTTCAATAATCCCATCAAATACAAGCTTGGAATCTATCACTTGTTTAAGTTTGCAAAGAAATGAGTGTGTTGAGAATTTTATTGTAACAATAAAATTCACTTGTAATATTATGTTATTGTGGTTTCCTAAATATTTTCATCACATCCCTTATGACACTCACTGACTGTTTATCTCATTTTATGGTGTTATAGGATGTACATGCAAACATGTATTTATCAGATCTATCTTCATTGAGTGAGGGAAGTTCAAGTAGAATAGAGGAAAGTGAGACATCTAGTAGCTCTAACAGGGGGAGATCAACTAGAGGTGAGAAGTTCAGAAGAAAATTCCATAGACGCATGGGATTTTTTCTTGCTAAAGGGGGGTCATGTTACTATGATGATGAGAGCATAGATGACATCGAAGTTCCATTGAGGTACAAACATATATTGAAACGATGGTTACCAAAGGATATTCCTGAAATAAACACAGATTTTCGTGTCAACGAAAGGATATACCACATTGCTCCATCATCATTACATGGTTTGGGGTTGTTTTCCATGGATGGCATAAAGGTCTGTTACGACAAATCAACTAAATTGATGGGGTTGTTTTCCATGGATGGCATAAAGGTCTGTTACGACAAATTAACTGAATTGATGGAGTATGTCGAGCCCTGTTACATCTACAAAGATTGGATATGGTTGGTCCAATATATAAAAAGTATGTGAAGATATGGTGTGGATGCAAATTATATATAACTAAAAGACAAGGATCAAAATAAAGGAGAAACTATGTATATTGATGGAAGACCAAAAGCAACGAGGAATATTGCAAGGTTTATAAACAATACATGACCTGTGACCACAAATAAGCAACCCAATTGCATATTTGAGGGACGTGGAGGAAATCATGTATTCGTATGTGCAATAAAATCAATATTTGTAGGATAAGAGTTGTTGATTGATTACAAATTGAATCAAATAGATATAGACATTGCTATTATGGGGAGGTATGTATACTATTTTACCCAACTTGTAAGCAATGACTCCTATATTTTATGATTTTCATTGTGTTCTTTAGTCACTCTTTACTTTGATGTTGTTAGCATGCCATGTTAATTTAATTCTCATACATTTTAATTTATTATATTTTTTCTAATTCTAATATACGTTTGTCCTAGGGTGATAGGGGGAAGAAAATAACCTTAGAGAAGTACACAGATCCTCCTGAGGACGTTCTTACCGAGGAATAAAGTTTTACCTCCACGAACCCAAAGAAAACAATAAGGAAGATTGTGATAAAAGAAAACAAGGAACTCCATTCTTTGATTCAGATTAGGCCGCAGACAAATGAGATAAAATAAATAATTAATGCCTTGATGGAAAAAATTGAATGCTATGGGGTAAGAAAGATCTTTAATTATCCCATTTTTTTAATTTTGGATTTCAATTTTTATACTCTTACAAGTCCTTCATTAAAAACTATTTATTTTTACAAGAGTTTTTGTGGAGTTTTGATCCCTAGTATGTTCCTACGAAGGTCGGTGTTGGTACCAACATCATTGGTACACTGGCACAACATCATAAGGGTACAACTCCCAGGGTCGATTTTGATATCGATAATACGCCGGTCTCTCAAACTGGTACACCTCCTAGGGTCGATGTCGGTACTACAGTACCCGACCCTGACCAACACATGCCACAATATGCACGAGATGTTGTGGACGCATAACATGGCATTGCACATTTTGAAGCATGCTTTCCTGGATCTTCCAGTGTCACTAGCATGGGAACACTACCAGTTACATTTTTGGTAGACAATGATCTCATCCCTATGAAAATAAAGAAGTTTCCAGGTATTTAAGATGTTCTTTAATTATTATGTACATTAATCTATTTGAAATTTAAGTATAATGTGAAAAGATTATTTTAAACTAATGATAATATCATTTTGCATGAGACAATACATTTTATAGACACATGGATGACATATCCTTAGATATATTTTGGCCTACCATACGCACAGGGTGGAATTCCCAAAGTTTGAAGTTAAAAGATGATTTCATTAAGATTTTGGTTGGCCTGTTCGGTGAGGGTACCGTCAATAAATATGGAGTCTCCTCAAAAGAAAGAGCACATTTAAAATATCTACGGGACTAATATAGGGTTCATCTGCAAAAGAACCTCAGGTATGAGCGTCCTCCAACCCGAGAGGGAGTGGAAGGCCCTACAGGACGATGCAAAGGAGAAGATGCTCATAAAAGAAGGAAAGACACCACCCGGCTCAGGAAGGTATGAGACACTACTAATAATGTAATTATGATTCTTTATCGTCATTGCGACATCCAATTATGTATTTGAAACTTTTCAATACAGGCTCCTAGACACATTCAAAGCCACCAAGGCTACGATAGAAAATCATGGGCAACACAGACTTGGCCCAGGTGGTTACTCAAAATTGGTTGTATGAATTGTAAGTATAAAAAAATCAATTTGATCCAAATAGTATATTGTTAACAATTTTAATTTAGTTGTACATAAGAAGAGAAATTCATGTTCATATGCAAAATTGTAGGGCATGGAGTACAAATAAGCTCCAACATAGGAATACCTCAAGATTGCTTTCAAGCATGACTTTAAAGTCGTGGTTGAATGCAAAAAATACTTGGGGGAAACACAACCTTCCAGCACTCAAACCAACACCCGGGTAAATAAAATCAACGAAGAGTATTTATATTTTATTACTTGTAAAATCTATTGATTATTTGTTTTGGCCCTAAAGTATTGTGTTTGTCTATTTTAAGAAGGAAACTAATGTGGAAACATGTGTCCCCACTAGAGGAACAAAATATACTAACGATGGAGTGCAACCCAATGAAAGAGGTGTGTAGTTCGGTACTGGAGGTACTTCATGTGCTATAAAAAATGTAGTATGGATTAAACTTAAAATTATTTAATTAAAAATGGTGTATTAATTATAACCTTTCATGTTTCAACTCCAGATCATGTAGAGGATGAGGCTATAGAAGAAGACAAACATATGGTCACATCCCAAACTATTCTGCTTGCCTCCGTTGCTCAAGCATGTAAAGATAACTCTCATGCACTTTTTATTAATTAAATACTTGTAATAATAATAACTTCAGATATCAATTTAATGTTTCTTTCTTATTGCAGTTGATGATCTGCGCCCCTCCCTGCAGTAGCCTCAATGTCACGAGTACATGACTAGGTCGTCAATAAGGAATGCAGAGGCCAAAATAACTGAAGGGGAAGAAGGATATGACGAAATCCTTTCTCAATTCATGTCAAAAATAAATAAACATAAAAATAATTGTTTGTACCAACTATATAATACAAAACATCATGTACCACATTCTAAAAACATATTTTTGATGACAAAAATTATTGAGATGAAGCATTTTGTGTCTATGATTAATGAATGAATGAATGCATGTTATATGTTAATGAATCACTGTTATATGTTTCTTTATGCACATATGTTAATGGATGACTACTATATGTTTCTTGTAGATACATTGGGTATTGGGTAATTAAGAGTGGTGTGAGGGGGGTAGGGGCCATAAGAGCTTGAAACACCTTCACACGGTTGGCCCTATTCAATAGATAATAAATTAGGATTTGGATAATCTTGGAGCAATCCTCCCTAAATCCAACAGAGCAACAACGAAGTCAATGTTGACTTCCCTGCTGCTCTGTCAAAATGAAGGAGTTTTGCTCCAAGATTTGACTGCTCCAATAAATTATTCTCGAAACCAAAAGGAGCTCATTCAGGTATTCATGCAATCAAGTATTTTTAATTATTATTTAGTCATAAAAATGTTTGTTAATTTATATTATTATTTTGTTGATTCTTTGTGTGATGGTTAAATTTCTAGAACATCTACTAGAGGAGATCTAATAGAGCAACATTAAACGGATATCATACAAACATCGAATATTGTGATTATGGTTCTTGTTACTCACATGCATTCCTTTTCTAGTCCTCACTTCCCATAACTATTTAATATATTTATTGTCACAAAACTTTGGTTGTTTGGTGATTTTCATAGTGATTTTTAAAAATCGAGGATATCTACCAAAATATAATTAACACTTGGTTCCAAATAGTAAAGGTTTTCATTAGTGCCCAATTGATATCAATTAAGATTTTTTTCTTTATTGAACAAGTGGCCAGGGTTCATAGAGATATCTTCCAAACCCAAAAGAAATTCCAAGGAAATGTAGACATCACTTCTACATGGCTTCCTCATATAGAGAGGCCAATTGTCTACATAAATAAAAGAAAATGTATTTATCCATAACATACTTGGGAAAAAGAGAAGGGTGCATTGGAGAGCCATAAATCTTAATCGAACAATATTTTTCATCCAAAAAGTAATATACTTTTCCATCTAGAAAAATAATCACATCCTAGGTAATGTGGACGGAGGTATGATGTGTGATGTATATTCTGATTGTAAATATAATTTTATGTCTAACCCTATAAAAAATTTCATACTTGTTTTCCTTTGTGAGGTTATGATATTGAAATTTCACTAGATTTTGTTCATCCTTTGCTTGCCTGGATTTTGGAAACCTTAGGTACTAATTCTAGAAACATAACACAGTTGACAAGAAAGCAATGCATGGAAGTTTTTAGTTTCTTGGAAATTCTTAAGTGAATGGTCCACGACATTTGATATGACAACCCTCAATCAAATATTGTAGTTTTTCCCTCCTTACTGAGCCAATTGATTATAAAGAAGAATTTGCTTGAGAACCTAGTAGTGGTTTCTTTCCCCCAATTTTACATAACATCCAAACCAAATCTTTATATGGGAAAGAGAATATCTCTAGGTCATAAATGGGGGTAAAATATATGGGCTCTTTGACCCATCTGATCAAGAAATTATTTCCCTCTATTGGATTGTAGATTCTCCCACCAAAACATAAACGAAACATTGATCTTAAAGAACCCAAATTTATGAAATAGGGTGTCTTACCTAGTCTCTAACCAAGCTCAATCATTGTTCCTTAATGACATAATGATTTGCAATACACTATTGAATGATTTCCCCTGAATCAATAACTTTTAGGAAACATGCATCCTTCACTAGCTTGGATATCCATGCTACTTCTATCACTGACCTACTTTGAGATATGTAATTTGTTATCCATAGAAATATGTCATTTCTAATGATGAGGGAATTACAAGTATCTATAACAACGAGGTTTCCTCTTCAAGTAAGGATTGAACAATGTTGAATAACCCAAATCTTGCATGGTATATTTGTTGGGTATATGTGGCTAGCATTAATGGCGTTTGGTCATGGACAAGGTAATCTCTAAGTAAGGAATAATCTTTCATTTCCTTTCCATTGTGTGATGTTTTCATGGTAATTAGGTTGATATGAGGCTAGGGTAAAACTATTTGTGCATTTCCAACCTCCATTAAATTATTAATTCATTCTTTTCTATTTTGGGTAGGAACCCTTTTTCATAACCTCTCTATATCTCATTGTTTTGCAACAAAATGCACAAAAATCAAGCTCTACTTGACCTATTTCATTGCTTTGTTTATGATTATGAGCATTGAAATATACAACTCTAATACTCGATATTCGTGACATGTGTATGAGAGGGAAAGTATGCGAGGAAGCTTAAACCCAAATATCTTTAAACCCAAAGCGTTGTTTCCTTACTCCATTGCAACATATATGTTGAGATTGATTTAAACCTACATATGAATGGATTAGTTATGGTTTGAATGGTTATCCACTAGAATCAAAGAGTGCATACATTTATGCACAAATTGTGGTAGAATATTATCCTTGAGGGAAAAGTTGAGGCACAATGGGTAACATATTAGTATTGTTCATTTCTTTTTGAATGCATGCGTAGGTGGTGTTTGAAGCTTGATATGATAACCTCTTTGAATAGGCCAAAATCCAGTTCGAGACATGCATTTAAAACATATTATAAGGATACATTTAATTGTACACTTAGTACAAGAGCTATGATTTTGTGCCTAGATGCATACTGATGGATGTACCCTTTTGAAAGGTTAGTGAAATTTTACTATGTCTACTTAGGTCCATATGAATTTGAACATATTATGTTCATGATCTAGTACATCACTAAGAAATGCTTATTCATACTTCTAATTTGACTGCAAGTTTTGTGTGTGTTTTCTTTAGGAACGTGAAAATTTTCAAAACTTATGTCAAGAATTGGAACAATCATAAATGGTGCATAGCTGAAAACTACACCATGAAGGAATCCATTAAATTTTGTGTTGGATATGTGGAATGTATGGAATATATTGGAAGCATGCATAGTAGAAATGAGGTTTGGGATGATGAAGAGGGAGAGGTTGTTCATTATGGGATGGTCTTATCTACTAAAACTTCTATTGAATTAGATGATACCAGTTTGTTATAAGCCCATAGGTGGGTCTTGTACAACACAAATGAACTTCAACCTTAGATAGAGTAAGTAATAAGCATGACCTTATAAAACCAATTTTTAGTAGATTATATCAAAATATCTTGAAGACAATGTTCATTGAGTGAAATATCCAATACAAGCATCCAAGCCCAAAAGGATGAAGATTTGTTACAAAATCTTGACAACTAACAATTTAGTGATTTGTATCATTGAACAAGACAATTATGATATTTTTTTAAATTGAATGGTTTTCTAACGATATTTAATAATTTACAAGTGGAAGGAAAATAAAATATTTTCAATACCCTTAAATGGTTGGCACATATCCGAAGGAAATATGCAACCAAGTACAAGGGATACTTAATCAATGGGTGTAGATTTCATATTAAAATAATAAATAATGTTAGAACCACCCAAAAATTATAGTGGCATGTGCATAGATGGACATAATTTAATAAGGTTAGGTGCAAAAAACAATAATCCTATACATTAGATGATAACATATTTTGGAGTGATCCAATAAATAACAATATTGGACTACTATTGTATGGAGTATTCCTTCTTCAAATGTGATTGGGAAGATGTATACAAGAAGAATGGAATGAAGATTAATGAAATTAGTTTCACAATGGTGAATCTAAATAGATGCTTAAGAAATCATTATAGAGTCCAAGATGATTCAGTAAATATGATGAAGTTGTAGTTGATGGTGACAAGGATTATGTTCGACTAGATTGTGAAGGCACATGTTCAGATGTTGATAAATAAGTAGTATTCATGATCTATTTATCCATTCTCATTTAATTTGTATCCATGAAAAAAAATTTACATTTTCATACTCTTAATTGTTTTGAATGCACCTATACCAATTAATTTACTATATGTTTACTTGAATTCCATTCTTAAGTTTTATGCAAATCTTCATATTGAAAATGTTTTTGACATAAATTTTGACTAGTAAAGTCTACGGAGGTATACATACCCTAATGTATTTCAAATTTTAATGTATATGAAAACAAAAACTATTGAAGATGTTCAAGGAAAGTTATGTCGTGGATATATTTCTGTTCTCACTATAGTACTAATGGCTTGTGATATCTATTGTTTTCAGTTTGTTATGTGGTTCTTAGAACTATAATTCTTTTTTTTTCAAAGGATTGTATATACAACCTGAGTGGGCCTAATGGTTAAGACCATGTGCTTCCTCCTAAGAGGTCACAAGTTCAAATCCAGAGGGGGGTAATGTATGTATAACTCCGTAGACTTTACTAGTCAAATAAATTAGTGGAGGGGGTATCATACACCAATTTGGTGTTTGGCTTGGCCATGACCTTAAAAATAGTGGAAAATTAGATTTAAATCCCTTACAAGGCTAGTTTATAATGACCATTAAAGCCATATTGTGCAGGGGCATATTAAAAATGTTCTTACATCCACTTACTGAGGTGGTTATTAAGTACCTTGTAAGTGACATTAAGGGAACTTCATAACCACTCATGTAGGTGGAAATAAGAACAAATAATTCAAAAAACATAGAATTGAGTTCAACATATATAATTGAAAAATCTTGAACATCTATTCAAGGAGAATATAAATCACATTCATAATGTGCTTATGCACTTACAAAGTAATAGGTAAGGAGGATAAACACAACAAATTTCAACCTCTTATTTCAATGACCCTAAGAATAACCAACTATCAACACAAAAAAGATCATTTTTTAAAAACTGCCACTATCTTTCACAAAAGGGTAAAAATTATAACATTTTAAAACTACCATTTATAATAATAATAATAATGATAATAATTTGCCTATGTAAGTTTCTATAAGGGAATTTTTCAACCTCCTTTGTAGGTTATTATAAGGGTGGTTTCAAACCACCCCTGTAAGTTTCTATAAGTAGGGTTGCAAAATGCCCCCATAAATTTCTAAAAGGGGGTTTCCAACCACCTCCAAAAGTCTTAGTAAAGGTAGTTTCAAACCATCCTCATGTGTTTCTATAGAGATTTTCCACTTGCCCTTGTAAGTTTATATAAGGTGGGTTTCATACAACCCTTACAAGATTCTATTAGGGGGGTTCCAAACCACCCTCGTGCGTTGGTATGGCAAGGGGGGTTAAGTTGTCCTTGTTTGTTTCCATGATAGAGTATTTAAAATTCACTCATTAATTGCTATGAGGGGGATTTCAAACCATCCCCGTAAGTAGATATGAGTAGGATTTCAAGCTACCTCTATAATTTTCAATGGGGAATTTTCAAACCACACCCATAAGCTGTTATGAGGGGGGTTTCAAACCACCTCTATAAGCTTCTATGAGGGAGGTTTCAAACCTCTCCTATAACATCTTGCTATGGGGGAGGTTTCAGATTTCCCTCGTAAACTACTATGAGGGGGGTTTCAAACTACCTCAATACCTTACTATGAGGGGGGTTTCAAATTTCTTGTATAAGTTGCTATGATGGGGGTTTAAATCCACCCCTATAAGTTTCTATGAGGGGGGTTTTAGACTACCCATTACATTTCTATGAGGGAGGTTTTATACCACACCAATATTTTGTTGTGAAGGTATTTTATGTACAATTGCCTCTAATATTTATCTTTAAAACCACCTCTACTAGTTACCTCCTTGGAGAGGGTTAACAAATACCTCCAAAGAAACTTTTGGGGGTAGTTCAAAATATCCCCCAAAAGTCATTTTTGGGGGTGGTCCAAAATTCATCTTAAACTATTGTTTAAAGGCCTAACTTTTAACACTAGTGCTTCTGGAGGCAATTTGTAACATAACCCCAAGTAAAAATCTTGAGTTAAAATATCCAAATTTATGGGAGTATGGCCACATGTTTTATGGTTACGGTGGTATTGATGAAGCATCTAAAAACATGGCCCATTTGGTGTCCCCTTGTCCATTTTCCTAGGTTTCTCACTACATAAACCTTTTAATATGTGCACCAAACATTGTTTTGGCACCAAAAATGGTGCATCGAGTCTTATTTCTAGTACTCTTTCACATGCATTATTACCTTGCTATCCATCCAATCCTATAGTTAGTCTTTCTTTTGCTGCATAGTCTTGGAGTTGTTTTTCTTCCCCTTGTCCATCCTCGTTTTTCCCTTGCCCATGTTTTGGTTATGCATTTGATTGCATGCATATTGTGATTGTCGTAAAATTTTGTCACAATAGGGTCATCTATGCCACGACCTTTCTAAGGATACCATCCATATCAATGGGAATTTCAATAGCTCTAGGGAAATTGGTTATTGCAAAGCAAGTGGACACTATTTATTGAAAAAATTGGTGGACACTTGTTTTTGTAGTATGGCATCTTCATGGTGTTACATTGCTATTAATTTATACCTACACAACTAGTGACCCTACTTGTGTTTGTAAACACAATAAATTGATCACAAAAATTTGTTCTACCAGTTTTTTGTCATTATATGCAAGGATCTAAGTGTTATTATGTGTATGGGTTTGGGTTTCAGGTTATACTTTTCATGCTATTTCATGGTATATAGAAGACTAGGGTTTATCCCTGAGGGTTATCTCAACTGGTATTGAGCCAATGTGAGTTATCTCCCCCGGTGATCAATTGGGGAGGTCATGGGTTCGAATCTCTTAATCCCATTGGGCTGAGGGTCTATAATCAGGGTCGATGATTTACCTTGTTTTCCATCCATGAAATGTGGGGAAGTACTAAGAGGGTTTACCATGATTTCTTCCATTGGAAAAAAATATAGAAGACTAGGGTTTGATTTTTGTTCTAATTTCCATATTACTTCATTCTCAAAATCACTGCTTTTTTGTTAGCACACCAATGTTTAATCTCTTCCTATTATTTCATTAGTATAGAGAAGATGCATGAATCATCGGGTGCTTTTGGAAACAAGATTGTTATTAGTACCTTCATGTTCATCCCTCCTTTTGTTTTCAGGCTCAAATCCATAGGTGGAACGACGTGGAGGGATTTTTTGCTTAAATCACCATTGATATCGTGTGTAACATTCTTTGTTGGTGTGTCATTGTAATGCATATATATATATATATATATATATATATATATATATATAGTTTTTAATGTTGACTCGTTCATCGGATATTCGACTCACGTAATTTCGAATGTCCCACGTTATGATCATTAGATATTCGACGAACTGAACCATTGGTCTCATAGCACCATGGTTGGACATGTTATTGGACCATTAGATTGTCCGACGTCCATAGTCCTTGAGTTTTCGTCTGATCACCGATGCAACACAACATCAAATGAATAGAAAGGTTGTCAGTATAATTGTGTTACCGTTGGTAATCCGATGGATATAACCAATGAATGTATGTCAAAGTACCGACACATATTAGGCATCAGGCTGTCAGACACAACATCATAAGTCCTAATTTGCAGTCGGATTTGCAATGCTCATGTTTTTTGGACTTCCGACGCTTAGATGTCGGAAATAATAAAAAATCAAAATGATTTTTTTTTGTCCTTACGACTGTCAGATATCCGATGGCCCTAGTTTCGTTGGATAATTCGACTAAATTACACTTAAGGATCTCATAGCCATGTTTGGTCAAAGTACCGATAGAAGGCCATCGAGACACTGACGTAGAACCGTAAGATTTCGTCAAAATTCTAGTAGTGGATGGTCGATGCATCGATGGTTGGGTGTCGGCTGAATTCAACGAGGTTCTTGCGTCATCCAAGAGAATTGGCCGATGGCCGATTGGGGGAAGGAAGGTGATGATGTGTCATGCCATGTCAACATCCACGTGTCATGCCACATCAACATCCACATGTCATTCCGCGTCAACCAACAGAAGTGGTCGATGGTCGATGGTTAGGTCGACCGATTTGGGAAAGTCTATTCGACAGTTGTTGAGGATCTCCAATCACCGATGGGTCGGTGGTTGGGCATAATAAGATTCAATGAGGAGTTTCGTTCACCAATAAATATCATTGATGAATGATGGTCGAATCAACAGATTTAGAGTTGTGAACAAATCAGTTGTCAAGTAAAACGGGGCCGATGGGTGACGCTCGCGTCGAAAAATCAGGAAAGTGTTGTGCGCGTCCAAGGAAGAACGTTGGTAACTAATGGTTGATGTAGCGCAGATCAATGACTTAGATTCCACATGATTTGAGATCAACGGTTCAGATTTAAAGGGTTGTTATAGTAGTAAAACAATCAATTTTATATGAACTTTTGTGGTTTTTGAAGGTCATTAACTTGCGGGGAATTTTTGAGGCCCTAAACGAAGTTTTTATCCAATAAAAACTCACTAGAAAAGAGTGTGAAATCATAGAGATGTATCCAACGAGATGAATAGTTTTCAAAATGGAGCTCGCATGAGAAAGTTACAACCAAAACAGTGAGGGTAAAATTTTGGCACCGGTTTTACTTCCAGAGGGCATAACTCCATGCTCAGAACTCCATTTGGGGCACATTTGTAGTTGATGGAAATATTATGACTCATAGAAGCCAACGATGAAGTCATATTTTTGTTATGGGTACCTGAAAATGTGTAGGAAGAGAAATAAGACACCTATAGCATGCAAGGATAAATTGGGTAAAACAACCTAAACTTCTCTGGACCATAACTTTCAGCTCATAGCTTGGATTTGAGAAAATGAATAGTTGTTGAAAAGGTCTTGAGGATTAGAAAACACGTGTCCACCTAGAAATTTCAATTGGACAGTTAAATCTTCCATAAATTAATAAATAGATTTATGTAGTAGTAAAGGAGTGGAAATTGCAACATGCAAATGTTGTAACTTTTCGCTCAGAACTTGGATTGAGGCTTGAGTACAGTTGATGAAAAGATGTTTTAGAGAGGAATGCATCTAAGAAATCAAATTTTGAATTGGTTCAATTTTTCCTTCATAAGTTGATGAATAAATAACCTGTATTCTAATGGATGAAATGTTTTATGCTATGCATGTTTCTAATAGTAATACTTGCATGCACATTTCTTGCAGAATTAAAGGTATACGAAAGAAACTTTAGTTCTTATATAAGGACTGAAGTTGTGGAATATGATCAAGGATATTACAACCATGAGGAAGACATTGGAGGTATGCATGTTAGCATGGGAAATGCCGAGACATAATCAAATGGAAGAAGAGGTGGGTAGGAGAGTGTAACTATGAGAAGCCTACATAGGGAAGTGCATAGCTATAGAGATGATAATGAAAGGATTATGAAGGCTCAAGAGGAGATACTTCAAAACTTAAAAATGTTGCATAAACATGTCAACAAGGACTCTGACACCAAGCAAGAAGGTAGTGCTAGAAAAGTGTCAACATAGAGATCCCATAGAAAAATAGATGATCATGGGAATGATAGGCAGTCAAGAAGCATGAACATACACCATCATTCTCCAAATAAGTCCACTAGAATAAATCATGCAAGTTCAGGGCTAGGGAGAAACCCAAGTGTTCATCATATTTAGAGGCAAAGGAGAAGGCTTGGAGTAGACATCTTTCAAGGTGAACTCAAGAAAATCAAGCCACCTACTTTCAATGGTGAACATTGGAAGGAAGAAGAGGCCGAAGACTGACTGTTGGAAATGAAGAAATATTTCTAGCTGCATGATTACCCCTCCCAGGTAGAAGATATAATTCCCACCTACCACTTGCAAGGAAGGATAGCCATGTGGTGGGATCAACTTAATCAAGCCAAGAACCTTGATGAGAAGAGGATCTCATGGAGGCAGTTCAAAGGATATTTCTAAGAGAAATACTTGCTTGAGCATTACTATGAAAGAAATATGAAAGAGTTATTTGAACTCAAGTTGGGAACCATGAAAATGGAGGAATATGAGAAAAGGTTCTTTGAGTTGTTGAAGTATGTTGACTTCATCAAGGATGAGAAAGTCAAAATCCAAAAGTTTCTAAATGGGTTACCCTCCTTCTATAGTGAAAAGATACAATATGATAACCCCAAAACCTTGGAGGAAACCATAAGGAGAGCAAGGCATATTTAAGAGCAAAGAAAAGGAAGGCCAATTTTCCAAAAACCTTGGAATGATAAGATCAAAGGGAAAAAGGATCAAAGTAAAAAAGGTTTTAAGCCACCCTTTTTCAGGATTAATTCCCAAGTAATTCAGTAAGGTCAGTCAGCCCAAAATGAAAACAATATTGCAGAATCATTTAGGAAGAGGCCAAGGCAACAACCTGTACAATGTTGGGGATGTGAGGGAAATCACTTATATAGGGACTTCCCTCGTAAATAAGAAAGAATGAGGACCGTACATAACATTCAGGAGGTTGAAATAGTGGAAGACATGAGAGAAAGCATGCCAAGGATTTATGCAGCCTCAGACAAAAAGAAAGTTGAATATCAATCCCCCATGATTGAAGTAGAAGGTAAGAATGATAACCAACCCATAGCAATTTTAATTGATTTTGGAGCTATCCATAGTTACATAAATGCTAACATTATTGAAAGTTTTCACTTGCAAAGAATTAAGCATAAGAAATCTTGGTTAGTTCATTTAGCCATGGGGGCTAAGAGGAAAATCAATGAGTTGGTTAAAGATTGTCTGATAGACATGAATGGACTTAGCAAAAAGGTATATGTAAACATCATACCGTTGGGTTCATATGATTTTCTAATTGGTATGGATTGGTTTTAAAAAAACCATGATGTCCTAGATTGTTACAACAAGACAATCACATGTCTTGATGAAGAAGGGAAACAAGTCAAGATTCAAGGAATTCCAAGAGTTGTAGTTGTTAGAGAGATTTCAGCTATGCAACTGAAAAAGAGTTTCAATAAGGGATGCCAGATTTTTGTAGCCCACATGGAAGGGGTAGCCAAAGATAAAGTGACAAACATTGAAGACCATCCGGTCTTAAAGTTTTTTGAGGATGTTTTTAGAGAAATTTCAGGATTACCACCAAATAAAAATATTGATTTCTCTATTGATTTGGTGCCAGGAGTTTCACCAATGTCCAAGACACCTTATATAATGGACACGCCAGAATTGAAGGAGTTGCAGATGCAACTTGAAGAGTTGTTAAGGAAGGGGTATGTATGCCCAAGTGTGTCACCTTGGGGAGCCCCAATTATTTTTGTAAAGAAGAAAGATGGTACCTTACGGCTGTGCATTGATTTCAGACAACTGAATAAGGTCACCATAAATAACACTTGTATCCTTTGCCAAGAATTGATGATTTGTTTGATCAGCTGAAAGGTGCAAGAATATTTTCCAAGATCGACTTGATATTAGAATATCATCAAGTAAGGATAAAATAAGAAGGCATCGACAAGACAACATTGAGGACAAGATACGAGCATTATGAATTCACGGTAGTTCCATTTGGACTATCAAATTCCCCAACAATATTTATGTGTTTGATGAAGGAGTGTTTATGGAGTAGTTGGACAAGTTTGTAATTGTGTTCCTAGATGATATACTCGTCTAATCTAAATCAAAAGAGGAACATGAGAAACATTTAAGAATGGCGTTGCAAGTTTTAAGAGAGCATAAATTGTATTCTAAGCTAAGTAAGTGCATATTTTATCAAAAGAAGATTTACTACTCGGGGCATATCATTTCAACAACAAGTATAATAGTGGATCCTGAGAAGATAGAGGCCATTAGAGTATGGGCAACGACAAAGAATGTGATAGAGGTCAAATCATTCATGGGTCTTGTTGGTTATTACTGAATATTCATAAAGGGATTTTTAAAGATTACAAGTCCAATAACTTCTTTGCAAAAGAAGGGAGTGTAATTTGAATGAAATTCCAATTGTGAAGATATTTTTCAGTAGTTGAAGAAAATATTGACAAGTGTGCCAATATTGAATATTGTAGATCCAAATGAATATTTTTTTGTGTGCACCTATGCTTGAAAGGAAGGGCTTGGTGGAGTTCTCAGTCAAAAGGATCATGTGGTATGCTATGAGTCCAAAAAACTAAAAGAGCATAAAAGAAATTATGCCACCCATGATCTAGAGTTAGCAACAGTTGCACATGCATTAAAAATGCGGAGACATTGCCTCATGGGTAAAAAAATTGAGCTAAGGACATGCCACTGTGGTCTAGAACATTTGTTTGGAAAGCCAACACTAAATGATAGGAAAACTAGATGGCTGGAACTTCTGAGTGAATATGACTTCGAAATTAAGCATATAAAGGGCAAGGAAAATCAAGTGACTGATGCACTCAACATGAGATCTCATGGAATGCATATTGCAACCATAAACATGTACAAGAATAATTTAAAAGACAAACTTTTTGCAACGACAAATTTATATCATAATTATTTAAAAATAAAAGAGATATTACAACAAAGTAATTTTCAACAGAAATTTAATTCTTATGAGCTAAAAGAAGATGGAATTCTTATGTACAAGGGAAAAGAATATGTATCGAATTCCAATGAGCTTAAAAATGCAGTTTTGAAGGAAATGCATAATGTGCCATATGTTGGACACCCAGGATATCAGAAGACAATTTCAGCTATAAGAAGCCAGTATTTTTGGCCATGAATGAAGAAAGAAGTGGCCAATTACATAGCCATATGTCTAGAGTGCCAAAAGGTAAATACATAGCATAGACACCCAACAAGTTTTCTACATCCATTGTCGATTTCAGAATGGAAATGGGAAATTGTCAAGGTTGATTTTATTACAAAGCTTCCTAGAACAGTGAAACAACATGATTCCATCATGGTGGTGGTGGATAAATTGACTAAGGAAACACATTTTATGCCGGTAAAGACTACACACAAGCCATAGAATATTGAAGACATATATACAAAGGAAGTTATCAAGCTACATGGAGTTCCTAAAGAGATAGTTTCAGATAGAGATCCAAATTTCACATCCAATTTTTGGAAGGGTTTTTTCAAGGGCTTTGGAACAAATTTAAATATTGGTACAACATATCATCCAGAGTTAGATGGGAAAGTTGAGATGACTAACATGATAATTGAGTACATTCTTAGAATGTATGTGATGGATCAGACATCAAAGTGGGAGGATTATATCCACTTAGTGGAGTTTTCCTACAATAATGGTTATCAGGCCTCATTGAAAATGAGTTCATTTGAAGCATTTTATGGAAGGAAGTGTAACACAATAGTGAGTTGGGATAATTTAGCAGACAAAACAGTTATTGGGCCATATTTGTTGAAGCAAATGGAAGAGTAGATGACAAAGATAAAGCATAATTTCAAGGTTGCCCAGGACAGACATAAATGTTATGTAGACAAGAACAAAGTGTTTATATATTTTAAAGTGGGAAAACATGTGTTTTTAAAAGTGAAGGAAAAGAGAAGTTCATTAATATTAGGAAGTCACCCAAAGTTAACAACAAGATAATGTGGGCCTTTTGAAATATTAGAAAAGATAGGCATAGTTGCATACATGCTAGCATTGCCTGTATCCATTAGAGTGCATAATGTATTTCATGTATCATTATTAAATAAGTATGTGTGTAACCCTAACCACATAATTTATTGGAATATGATCCAGGTGGAGCATGAAGGGATTTTCAGGTGGAACCAATACACATCCCTGATCGAAAAGTCAAAGTGCTGAAGAACAAATCTATAGGGATGGTAAAGGTTCAATGGACATGCTATCGTACTGAATATGATACATGGGAGCATGAAGAAAACATGTGGGAGGAATACCCATAATTTTTTTACAATTTTAAAGAAGACAGAATGCAAGACTCCATTTTGAGCAGCTAGAGTTCTGGAACCACATCTAAGAGTCCTAGACAACAATGTTGGGGACCTTGATAAAAGAATGGCTAATTCCTTGGGTTAGGTATGATAAACATATGGTATATCCCTTGGGATAACTCTGATAAATGAATGGTGCATTCCTTGGGTCGACGAGTTGAGAGGAATATGAGATTATGGTTGGAGCTGCTGTTGGAGTTGTAAAATTGAAGAATTTTATTTTCTAAGTATTGTGATGTAAATTTGAATATATGTGTATCGGCATAATGTGAACCAGGACAACACACAATTTTAGGGGAGGGGGAATGTAACATCCCCACTATAATCCCTAGTTTAATTAATTCTTATGTAGATATAATATGTGGATACGACCAAGCGATGTAATATGTGAATTGTATTTCCTTGTTTTATTAATAAAATGTGTTGCCAACTACTAAGGGGACATGGAAAAGATATGGGGGATGAATTAATCCACAAGAGAGGGGAGTGTCTAGGATAATGGCCAAGAGGGGTCCAAGGAGGAATTACCCATGCATATTAATTCAACCCATTTTCCTAAATTTGTTATATGAACCTTCCAATTTCTGATTGAGTGTTCCCAAAGCCAATCATTGAATACATGTAAGAGTGTGGGTGACATGTGTGAGCAGCCACATCCCAAAGTTATCTAGAACATGGGGGTTGAGTAAAATCATCTTGGGGAAGAGTGTGAGTCAAGAAAGGAAATCCAAAGGGAGAAAATTTGTATGGGTTGGGACAACCATTTAACACAGGGAGTTTTTGTGCATGAGAAGCAAGGGAGTGCAAAAAAGAGAGCTTGAAGATGGTACAACCATGGATGGAGAATTTTAGAGCATGATGGAGCATATTTGGATAAATTTGGAGTTGGATAACTGAAGAGATAGGTTTTCAGGCCTGAAGAGTGAACTCTTGGGAAAGTTTCACTATAGCATCGAGTGTTGTTGTTCGGTTGTTGGTATTTTTCCTAGCAGTAGGTTCCCTTGAGTTCCCAACTCAGATATTTCTAGCTACCTGTGCCAAAGAGACCTTGGGACACCCGAGGGTATGATATCAATGAAGGGGTACATTCCTTGGGTTGGGAAAGTCAAGAGGAATAGAGCTGGTGGAAAATTGGGATACCTATAGGAAGATATCAGTGGGTTGTGAGTTTCATGAGCTTTGAGTGTACTGTGAGAGACCACCCTCTTTTGTGGACTACTAGCCTCAGCTCGGGGGTGATTGGTTGTTGATATTTGGAATATTTAGTCTATGGTTGGGTGGAACGTCCTTCCCAAGTAGCTCATTGCACAAATATTGTGGAAAGATAAGTGTTTGTCTATTTTTTGTTTGTATTTATGAGTTAAATTGCCGTGCATGATCTTTGTGTATTTGAGAATGATTTATATGTTGTTGTTTGAATTATTAAGCCACATTCATGTTATTTTGATATGTTGTAGATACATCTATTTTATGGTTATAGATAATATCTAAATTTGTTTTGATTCGTAGCTGAAAGCTAGATGATATTAGTTAACTGTAAAGGAATTAAATTAGTTAGTAGAAATTTCATTTTTATGAGTATTCTGCACCATAATGTCCCTCGGTTGGTTTGGTGGATGTTACAAACATAAACCATGTACTAAGCATGTACCAAAATCTCTAATATGTGCATCAAGAATAAGCCATGATCTCCAAAATATCACCAACATATGTCTCTAGCCATGTGCCACAGATCCTCCAAGATATGCCTCAAGGCATATACCATAACATCAAGATACAAACCTCAAAATATATAGAAAACCATACCTTTTACATGTAAAGAACCTGGTGCATAAGATCACAGCAACAGACCTTCTTCAACTTCAACTTCAACATCAACAAGATAACATCTTGATTAACCTTTTTCAACTTCATCAAGACACAAAGACCCAATTCATCCACTATAAACCCGTGGATATATGTGTTTTACTACACTACAACCCGCATATGACCTTAGAAATCTATGCCTTGCTCCACTACAACCCATGGATAACCTTAGAAAATTACTTTCTCTCCTCGACCTCCTTTCTCCTAGGTTATATTTTCTTTGTTGAGATCACCAATCCTTCTAGCACAAGTGCATACCCACTTATTCTAGCTCCATACCATAAACACACAATTGGATGGATGATCAAATGAGAGGTTCTTGATGTATATTTATACTTTTGCAGGTGCCTCCTTTATTTGAATTTAGGGCTGACCTGTAACTTATTGTTGCAACAAATTTTCCTTCCTTATTTGATTTGGGGCCGACTTGTAAATTCTTATCCTTAGATTCAGGGCTTCTTGATCATACTTCATCGCTTCAATTTTAAGATGGCATAACTTATCAACTATGAAGAACCATGTGACTTACCACCTATCGTTAGAAACAACATGACGAGGGTTATCCATCTATGAGGTTTTTGCATGCATTTTCAATGTCCTTCATCTTCTTTTTCCTCAAACGGGTTTGGGCTTCATGACAACACCTCTGGGGATTCTTGTAGACTTATTCAAAGTGTCTTCCCGTGAGGGCCATGCTTAAAGCTATGCTTTAGGGTACCACTTTGGATACTACTTCAAATACACCCATCACTTCTAGAGGCTTCTAGACTTCTTCTAGAGTTAATATCACCCATTACTGTTGGAAAATTGATTGTCAGTAATGTCAACTTTAGAATAATTATAGAAGTCTCTAGAAGTAATGGGTATAATTTAATAAGTCTTGAAAGTGGTCCCCTTATGGCGTAGATTTGAGCATGGCCCTCATGGGAAGACACTTTGAAGAAGCCTACAAGAATCCCAGAGGTGTGGTCATGAGGCCCGAAGATGACTAAGGAATATGATGTTGAAAAACATTACAAGTACTTGCAAAACCCTCATATATGGATAGTCCTCATCATTTTGTTTCCAATGGTAGGTGGTATACCATGTGGTTCCTCACGGTTGAGGAGTTATGTCCTCATGAAGTTGAAAGCCCTGAAGAATGGTTAAGAAGTCCCTAAACGATTGCAACAAGAAGTTACAAGTCATTAATTAAAGGGTAAAAGGATTGTAACAAGAAATAATGATTTGACCCTAAAAGTTAAGAAGTACCTAAATGGTTATAACAATAAATAATGAGTTGACCCTAAAAGTTAAGAAGTCTCTAAACGGTTGCAACAAAAAGCTACAAGTCATTAATTAAAGGGTAAAACAATTGTAGCAAGAAATAATGTGTTGACCCTAAAAGTTAAGAAGTCCCTAAACGGTTGCAATAAGAAGTTACAAGTCATTAATTAAAGGGTAAAACAATTGTAACAAGAAATAATGAGTTGACCCTAAAATCAGGAAAATGGTAAAACAATCATTAATTAAAGGGTAAAATAGTTGTAACAAGAAATATTGAGTTGACCCTAAAATTAAGAAAAAGGGTAAAACAATTACAAGTTAGCCCCAAAATAAGTCACTTGAAAAGTATAAATACACATCAAGAGTCTCTCATTCATACACACAAGTTCATTGAATATCTATCTAGTGAACACTTGATCTATTGGAAAATCTAAGGTAGCTAGGTTGAGGTAAAGCAAAGGGGATGCTTGTTCCATGTTGCAAAAAGGTATGATGATGTAGAAAGGTTGTTACATGATTTGAAGTATGTCTGTATACATGATTTTGATTATTATATCTTGATGGTATGACACATGCTTGAGGCATGTCTTGGGGATGTCTGGCATATGCTTGAGGCATAATTTGGATGTATTGGCACATATATTTTCCACATGGTTGAGATATATTCTGGATACTTGGGTACATGGTTTGAGGAATGTATTGGCATATTGTTTGAGGAACATATTTGATGTTTTAGCACATACCAGAGGCATATTTATGGTACATTGCTAGATGCATATCTTGGTGAATTTGGTCATATGGGTTGGAGATATTCTTTCTGATATTGGCATGAGATATATATGGTTATGAGTTTGACCTAGTGATAATGATAAAGGCAGTGAGAAGTTGATGTATCCATGACATGTTGTTTATCAGTGACAATTTCAGTGACAAGTTGAGTCTACATTTATTTTTAAGGGAGGTAGGATAGGGCAAGGAAGGGGGGTTGTATCCTCCTTCTGGTTGGAGCCAAAGAAAATGGGGAGTTGGAGCTTCCTTCACGATGGATCCTATAAACTAGGGGGTTGGAGCCTCTTTCCAGTTGTAGCTGGAGAATTCAAGGAGTTGCAGCTTCCTTCAGGTTGGAGCCTGTAAATAGGGGGATGGAGCCTCCTTCCAGTTAGTGCTGGAGAATTTGGAAGTTGGTGGTTCCTATGAATGTAATATTTGATATATATACGAAATCATTCTTTGGTTTTGTCCCATTTGGGTTTCCACATAAAATATCTTGTGCATTGTGTTTAATATGATATATTGTTGAATGGTACTGCTTATGGTTATATGTTCATGAAATGTTAAATGAAGGAATAAGTGATAAATGTTGATATTCTGATTAAAAGTGGTAAAATTTTTATAATAATGATTCACCCCCCTTATCAGTATTCCAATAATTGGTATCAGAGTAGGTCCTTCAGAAAACAGTTTAATCACTGGAAGGAAGATCATGTAGTACACTAAGATTGGAGCACCACAGTTTAATGGATAGAGATATGCCTTCTGGAGCATAAGGATGAAAACATATGTACAAGCACATCAATTTGATTTCTGGAAAGAAATATTAGATGTATACACAACACCTACCACTACTCCAACCGATAGAGATGGAAATAAACTATGTGAAAATATTTCAAAGGATAAAAATGTTATTTTGAATGGCCTTGATGAATCTGTATATGTCAAAGTTATGCATTGTGATATTGCAAAGGATCTTTGGGACAAACTTCAAAACATTTATGAAGGAGATTCTAAAGTACATGGGGACAAACTTCAAACCTATAGAGGTAAGTTTGAACAACTGAAGATGAAGGAAGACGAAGATATTGCAACTCACTTTCTACGAGATGATCAAATAGTAAATTCTATTAAAGGATTGGGATAAGAAATTAAAGAACCAATAATTGTTCAAAAGGTACCGAGGTATCTTCCAATGATATTTGATCTTAAAGTTTCAACCCTAGAAGAAAGAGAAGATCATGCTACCTTGAGCATGGACGAGTTACATGGAATCCTAACAACTTATGAAATGAGAACAGAACGGGATAATCCACCCAGGAAGGAAGCAACTTCCAAAGCATCCAAGAAGACAAAGAAGACCAAGCAAAATTCAAAGACAAGCTGAAGTTGTAGTGATGATTCAGACGAAGATGAAGAAATAGCCAACTTCTTCAGGAAGTTGAAGAGAGGAACTCGAAAGTACAAAGGTATGCTTTAATTGTAGTAAAGTTGGTCATTTTTCTTCTAAATTTCCTTATTCTAAGAAGTCAGATAGTGATGAAGAAGAATCCCTCGATAAAGAACAGAAATATAAAAGGGGAGACAAGAGAAGAAAAAAACAAAAAATATTCAAGAAAAGTCTCTACTCAGAGGAGGATAGTTCCTCATCGGATGAGGATGATGATAGCGACAGTGACTCAAAAAATGTAATCTTTATGGCTTTTGAAAATGATGAAGAGGATTATGAAGAAGAAGGTGAGGTATATCTTGAAGAAAAACTAATCAACGCCTTAAGTGAACTAACGAAAGAGAGGAAGAAAAACAAATCCCTTAAGGGAGAATTAATCAAACTAAAAGAGAGTTATCAAAGTCCTAACTCTGAAGAAGATCAACAGATGATTATGAACCTAAAATTCCAAGTGAAAGAAGCCAGAAGGATTGAAGAAATACTCAAAATCCAGCTAGAAGAAAAGGAGAAAGAGAAGGAGATCTTGGAAACAAAAATAGTTTCACTAAGAAAAGAACTTCAGAAAAGAGACATGCAACAGAACAAAACAAAATACTAGATGAAATCATCAGCGCTCAAAGGCCATATCATGACAGGTCTAGACTGGGATACAACCAAACACATGCAGAGAAGGATTCAAGCTCTATGACTACATAACATGAAGCAAAACAAACTATTTATGCATAAGTCACCAGGGGATCCACCAAGAAGGAAGAGTGTAAGCCTTCAAATGAGAACACTCAGGTATTTGAAAAACTCAAGAAGAATATTACATAAGGATGGCACCGTCTAGAAGACCCAGGATTCAAAATCAACAATCATCCATGGAAAGAAATCAACAAGAAAACTACAAAAGAACAACACAATTCAAAATCTCTCCCAGGTATGAAACTATCTTTCTTGGTTTATGTTATTCATGTAATAATTTTGGGCACAAAGCTATAAACTGCAAATCCTATGCTAAGAAAAAAAGCAATTATGAAGGTCATTCTAGATTTAATAATCTAAGAAAGCCTCATGAAGCGTATAACATAAACTGTAACAGTTTTGTATCACTAGAAGATGAAGTAGAATGCTATAAATGCAACAATTTTGGACACAAGGCCAAATATTGCAGATTGATCGTTCCCTCAAAGGAACCAAAGCAATATTTTGACAGTCACACAAAAGAACCATTAAGAATATGGAGAAGGAAACAAAATAAATTGAATGGTGAAGAATCTTCTATTGCTCTACAAGCCCAATGCATAAGAAGTGACAGGTACATTGATAGTGATTGTTCAAAGCATATGACATGTGAAAATAACATATTTATATCTCTAAAGAAAGAAATAGATGGATGATTTTCTTTTGGAAATGACAACTTAGCCAAAATTATAGGAAAAGGACCATTCAAGCTTAGAAGTAAGGATTCCAAAGAAGAAAATGTCCTACTTGTCAAAAAAATGAAGCATAATCCGCTAAGTGTGAGTCAAACGTGTGATCAGGGACATAGACTTATATTTGACTTAGAGAAGTGTGAGATAAGAAAAAGAAGGACTAGGCAAATTGGTGAATACAATAATGAGGACTCCAAACAACATATACATATTAAATGAGATTGGAAAGGAAAGACGTTGCTTGGGAAAGGAAAATGAAAGTTGGCTTTGGCACAGAAGAATGGGTCACATGAACTTTGAAAATCTTGTCAAAATTGGTAGAAAGAAAACAATAAGAGAAATGCCTGAAATTTCAAAACCATCTAGTACTATGTTCAAGCACTTCCTACAAGGAAAACAAACAAGAAATGAATTCAGATCAAAGGAATACTCTACAACAAAACCATTGGAAATTATACAGACTGATTTATGTGGACCAATGAGAACAAAATGAATTAATGCCGAATAATGATTCATGCCCCTTATTGATTATTATACAATAATTACCGCAATTTGTTTTCTCAAGAAGAAATCAGAGGCATTCAAACATTTCAAAGTTTTCAAGGAGATGGTTGAAAACGAAATGGATTTGAGAATTAAGTGCTTAATATTAGACAATGGAGGTGAATTCAAATCAAACGAATTCATGGATTTCTATGAACAGAATGGAATAAAAAGGAAGTTATCAACAACTAGGACACCTCAACAAAATGGAGTCGTTGAAAGGAAGAACATAACTATAACAGAGATGGCCAAAAGCATGCTGAAATATTTGAAGTGAGCAATGTATTTTGGGTACAAGTAGTGCACAAAACCATTCTTATTTTGAACATAGGAATTCTCAGAAGCAACAGTGAAACAACTCCATCTGAGTTGTGGAAGGGAAGACCAACAAACATCAAGCATTTTAGAGTATTTAGAAGCAAATGCTACATAAAAAGAGAAAATGACAGAGTTGGAAAATTTTATTCTCGAGTTGATAAAGGCATATTGGTTGGATACTAAAGAAAAAATGAGGCATACAAGTGTTATAATCTAAGGCTCAACAAGATTGTGGTATCCAAAAATAAATGAAATGACTATGGTTTCCTACGTAGATGCATATTGGGAAGGAAGCATTGATGATAGAATAAGTACTAGGGGAGCAACCTTTTATTTGGGTGATTTTCTGGTATCCCGCTTAAGTTAGAAGCAATCCTCAATATCATTATCTACATGAGAAGTAGAATATATTGCAGCAACAACATGTTGAACTTGGTTTCTCTGGATGAAGCAAATCCTGCAAGATATACAAGTGAAGTATGATGAGACTGTTTCGATATTCTGTGACAATTCCAATGCTATAAGTATCTCCAAGAATCCAGTGATGCATTCCAAGACTAAACACATTTTGATCAAGTTTCACTTTCTGCAAGAATAGGTTATGAAAAATAATATCAAGTTAGAGTACATTGGGAAAAAGGAACAAATTTCAAACATCTTCAACAAATCTCTCCCAAGAGAGACATTTGAGTATCTTCAACAGAAACTTGGAGTAGTTTCTGCTCCACAATGAACTGCATGACATCTTTGCAAAGAATACAAGGGAATATAAATCATCTATGAAGAGAATATAAAAGAACCTTAATATGAATTCTTTTTATATGTTAGTGGTTTACATCATCAAGAAGCACCAATGGACAAAGAACACGAAAGGAGAGAAAGAAAAAAAGCATAATAGAAAGTTCAAAAGAATGAAGTCAGGGAAAGAGATTGTTAGAAGAAGGTATATTGTTAGGGGGATTTTCCCTTTTCCATTGATTTCAAAGGGGGAGCATTGATCACATGCAGAGCATGAGTATTTCCATCAATGCCAAAGGGGGAGATTACTGGACAATTGATTTCCATTGATTTCAACTTTAGAAGAAGTCTAGAATTCTCTACAAGTAGTGGGTATAATTGAAGAAGTCTCCAAAGTGGTCCCCTTATGGCATAACTTTGAGCATTTCCCTCACGGGAAGACACTTTGAATAATTCTACAAGAAGCCCAAAGGTGTGTTCATGAGTCCCGAAGTTGACTGAGGAATATGAGTTTGAAAAACATTACAAGTACATGCAAAACCCTCATATATGGATAGTCCTAGTCATATTGTTTCAAATGGTAGGTGGTATGTCATGTGGTTCCTCGTGATTGAGGAGTTAAGCCCTCATGAAGTTGAAAGCCCTAAAGAATGTTTAATAAGTCCCTAAATAGTTGCAACAAGAAGTTACAACTTTTTAATTAAAGGGTAAAACAACTGTAACAAAAAATAATGAGTTGACCCTAAAAGTTAAGAAGTCCCTAAACGATTGTAACAAGAAATAACAAGTTGACCCTAAGAGTTAAGAAGTCCCTAAACGATTGAAACAAGAAGTTACAAGTCATTAATTAAAGGGTAAAACAATTGTAACAAGAAATGTTGAGTTGACCCTAAAATCAAGAAAAAGGGTAAAACAATCATTAATTAAAGGGGAAAACAGTTGTAACAACAAATACTAAGTTGACCCTAAAATCAATAAAAGGGTAAAATAGTTACAAGTTAGCCCCAAAAGAAGACACTTGAAAAGTTTAAATACACATAAATGGTCTCTCATTGATACACACAAGTTCATTGAATATCTATCTAGTGAACACTTGATCTATTAGCAAATATCAGGTTGTGAGGATGAGGTAAAGCAAATGGGATGCTTGTTCCAGGTTGCAACAAGGTATGATGATGCAACAAGGTTGTTACAGGATCTAAGGTATGTCTGTATACATGATTTTGATTTTTATATCTTTATGCTATGACACATGCTTGAGGCATCTCTTGGGGATGTTTGACTTATGCTTGAGGTATATTTTGGATGCATCGACACATATATTTGGCACATGGTTGAGGTATATTCTGGTTACCTGGGTACACATTTTGAGGCATGTGTTGTCATGTTTTTTGAGGAATGTCTTTGATGTTTTAGCACATACTAGTAGTATATTTTTGGTACATTGTTAGATGCATATATTGGTGAATTTGGTCATATGGGTTGGAGAAATTCTTGGTGATATTGCCATGAGATATATATGGTTATGTGTTTGATCTAGTGACAATGATAGAGGAAGTGAGAGGTTGATGTATTAGTGACAGGTTGTTTATCAGTGATAGTTTTAGTGACATGTTGAGACTACATTTATTTTTCAGGGAGGCAGGATGGGGCAAGGAAAGGGGATCGTAGCCTCCTTCCAGTTGGAGCTAAAGAACACGGGGAGTTGGATCTTCCTTTAGGTTGGTTCCTATAAACTAGGGGGTTAGAGCCTCCTTCTAGGTGTAGCTAGAGAATTTAGGGATTTGTAGCTTCCTTCAGGTTGGACCTAGTAAATAGGGGGTTGGAGCCTCCTTCCAGTTGGTGCTGGAGAATTTGGAAGTTGGTGCTTCCTATGAATGTAATATTTGATATATATAAGAAAGAATTTCGTGGTTTTCTCCCATTTCGGTTTCCACATAAAATCTCTTTTGCACTATGTATGATGTGATATATTGTTGAATGGTAATACTTCTTATGGTTATATGTTAATGAAATGTTTAATGAAGGAATATGTGATAATTGTTGATATTCTTATTAAAAGTGGTAAAAATTGCATAATATTGATTCACCCCCTTCTCAGTATTCCATCAATTACTTCTAGGGTATTTTGGGGCTTCTGGACTTCTTCTAGGGTTCACATCAATGGAAACCAACTTTCCAACATTTGATACAATTATGACTTCAAAAATAGCCTCTTCTCTTCGTATATCCAACAATAAGAGTATCAATAGTCTACACAGTAGGAAAATTCCCCTCTTTACATTCAACGAGTTCTCTTTTATAAGACAAGAGAGACTCCTTAGTTTTTGTGACTTTTCGTTTTGTTTCCTTTTTGTTTGTCATTATATAACTTCAAATTTATTTTTCATTTTTTTAAATGAATATTTGAGCATTATAAATAGAAGTTGAAGAGACTCTTGAGTGGTTATTCTCTCCTTAAGGAAGTTCATAAATCATAATCATTTAAAAAATAGTAACTATGCGTGTTCTTGTCTTCTTATGTTCTTCAATTTTTTTCTAGGAATTTATGGTGTTAGTCTACTAATTAAGATAACTCCATATTATTATTCTCTATCTTGTCCTTCCAACGTGCTCTTGAAGGTCCTATTTTGACTCATGTAGCTCCATATATGAATGCTTGAACATTGCATAGTTCATTTTCTAATTAAATTTGTGCCTCTTTTGTTTTCTATATTTCCTAAGATTTTTTTCCCTCAATCTGTCAACACTAGTTATACCAACTTGGTCTATTTTATTTTATCTTTCCAACGAGCTATCATGGGCTTGATTTCATTTCTTGTAGCCCCATATATGGTTGTCTGAAGTTTGCACAGTCAATTCACCTCGCCCCCCAAATTTGTGACCTTCTGTTCTTCATGTTTTCTAGGGTTCTCTGTCACTATTTTGGCCTGAAATCCTCTTCCAATGTATTCTTCTCCTTGATACCTTTCCAATGAGGTATCCTAGGATCGACTCTGACACCTGTAGCTCAAGATATGTTTGTTTGAAATTAAGTGCTCAACAATTGTTGATCTGCTTGTGGGTGAATCTTGGTCATCGATCTTCAACCTAAAAATCATTGTTCCACACTCATGAGGTAATTTAATACTAAATGTCGAATATTTGTTTTATCCCCTTTAGTTGATTTGTGTAAGAAGCTAGAGGAGACATAGGACCTAGGTCTCGTGTTGTAATTTTGGCCAATTACTATAGTTTTTTGTTTTTTTTTGAAGTAAGAATCTATATATTACCTCTCAGAAACATAAATTGCAGTATCAACTGTCATGCAAGAGTTCAATTTGGTTTGAATTGCCCCGTGGGGAAACCAATTCAGCCAGTCTATCAAAATTAATGATCAAAAAAATTAAACTGGTTGGTTTGAATCACTCAGTAGGGAAACCAATTCAGCCGAGTTTGTCATAAAATACTGAACAATCAAAATAAACTATCTATATAAATTCAAATTGGAATGAATGTGCAAGGTGCCATGCAAGGCCAAAAAGTGATCATTAGGATTCAAAATTAATTGACAAAATTGAGCATAAGAGATGAAAACTATGCTCATGCAGACATAAGAGGGTCGGGTTGGTGGTCGTTCTTTGGCATGTCACTCGTTTTCACCACCTGGAGGCCTGGAGTAAGGATCTCCACTGAATTTGTCAGGGCATTGGTGATCCGGATCTCAGGAGATGAGATCTCGATGGCTTGAATGCCGAGAGAGGAGGAGCTTAGACGTGCCAATATTGCATGAAAACAAAAATATGGACAAAAACATGTAAAGGAAGTACTCAAGAAGTGAGGCTCAAAGAGGAGCCTCACCTCTAAAACTAATTACTAGTAAATCACTCAGAGCTAATTAATCTCACAATGAACGATAGAAAATATGAGAGAAGCCAAAATGAGTAACTTGATATTATGAGAAGGCTTGCTAGGACTTTATATAGCATTACAAAATGGTCCATTGGACAAAGTCAAAAAGAAAAAATTGAATGAGTCTCTATTTTTATTATAATAGATCTAACTACCCAACTAACTAAGTAGTAAAACATAAAACCCAATACAATAATGGAAAGATCTCATTAAATGAGTATTTATTATTATAATAATATATGTAACTACCCAACTAACTTAGTAGTGGAAAATAAAAACCAAAGGATAGGTAGGACTCTCTTTGACTCGTATGGGAAACCTTTTAGCCCAATTAATTAATGAGGAGGTGGGCATCTCCTTGATCCACATGGGAAATCTATTAGCTTTATAGATTTATGACTTTTGCATCCAAATTTAGACCATATACCCCATAAAATTCGAATCAATTGGTTGCTAGACCTGGAGAGTGGAGGGATCTAAGAAAGGTTGTGAGAAGAGATTCAATTACGTCCCCTCACTTGTCCATTTTTTCCAACCAAAAGTGCAAGTTGTCCACATCCTTTATAGCTACAAAGACCGGGTTGTGTAATATCTCCCATGAAGCAAGAATACATGAAAATGAAGAGTAGTCCGAGCATAAATGGGGCTGGCTAGAGGGCTCCTCCAAGGTTACGAGGGCTCTTCCAAAGGGGTAGGGAAGGGGGATTCCACGATGGGGGAAGAGGGTGGTGGAAAGGGGGATGAAAGATCATGTGGAGGTGTCAGAGGGACCATGGTAGTTTGCAAAGAAGAAGACGAATCCTGGATTGGGCCAAGGGTGAAACCTAGAGAATTACCGTGAAGGTCAAACCATTCCACATGACATGCCCATGGAGAAGACAATGGAGGAAGTATTCTCGGACCAGGGGAATAAAGGGAGGAGGTGGAGGTCGAAGAGCTTGGTGGCTAAGGAAAAATAGGAGGAAGTTGGTTAGCCATACACCTGTGGTTCTCATACCAAACAGGGCCTCATTTTGGTTTCCCTCGAAGGTGAGGCATAAATAGCATGAGCGAAGAGGAAGGCAGTGAAACAGAGGTTGGTAAAGAAAATAATTCCAACAGGGGAGCAGAGATCCAATAGAAGAGTCGGAGCCGAAATCCATAGGGCTTCTCAATGGGAAGTGGATAAGCATTATGGTCCAACCGAGGAGCAGGAGCATAGTAAAATGACCAAAGTGGAGGGTCACATAAGCACAGAGGTGACGGGCTAAGTCTTTCATCCATCACCCAGACGAAATCATAGAGAGTGGCAAACCATAGTTGAGAGTCCAATGCTCAGAGGAATGAATGTTGCATTCAATCATCAAGGGGGAAGTAAATGAAGAGGGGCGCGACAGGTGCGCTTCACATGGTGGAAGCATGCCTGGAAGGCGCCACTCTCTCCCTTGTACATGTAGAGCTTGCTGACACCCCATCTAGGGGGCCAATTACTATAGTGAAAATAGGAAAATGAAATAAAAAAAGAAATGAAATAGGAAAATGAAAAACATTAACTAAAATAATATGTGAAAATCAAAATTGATAAAAATTAAAATAGTTAAATTCCCAAAATTAAAATTAAAAGGTAACTCAAACCCTTCTGATAACACGTTGGAATGGTATTATGCGCATATGCTCTGATGGGTAACACTCTGATGGAAACTCATCAAATTCTGAATACTCCATCTGATGGCTTATAAAAAATATTAAAATAATACTCCATCTTATGGCCTATGAAAACTATTAAAATAATACTCCATCTGATGGGCTATGAAAAATATTAAAATAATACTCCTTCTGATGGCTTATCAGGGTCCCTTGGTTGGAAGGTGAAGGTAGGTCTTGGTAAATTCCAACTCCGATGGTAACTCATCCCAATGGAAAAATTAATACAATATTAACCAAAGTGATGTATTTTGATGGCTAATGTAAATCTATCTGATGGTTGATAAGTCTTCCCGATGACCTCATCGAATTCTGATGGTTGGAGGTCAACTTAAGAAGTGATAAGGTGAACTTCGATCATGTAGGCTTCTGATGAACTTGATTCCGATGAGTTCTTCATCCCGATGGATTGAGTTCGATGAAATCTCTAGATGGCTTGAAATATTAAATTGATAATGTTAAGTTTCAAAGGGTATTCAATGAAGGGAGAGGGGATTTCGAGAATGAAGAAAGGTTTGTCGAGGGAAGCGATTCTTGGAAAAGTAGGAGGTATTTATTAATGGTAATTCTCGATGGGAATTTACCATGAAGTGAAGGAGAAGACCAATGGGAATATGCCAGGGAAATATTAAGTTGAATTCTAATGGGTGAGGGGAAAAAATGGAAAATTTAAATTAAAAAAATGAAACTAAATGAAATTAAATAAGAAAAATAAAATGAAAATATACAACCTAAGACTTACTGGGAAAATGTGAAAAATAAGATTAACATAAAAACCAAAAAGAAATAAACTAATATATATACACATATATACATAAAAACAAAAAAGTCAAATTGTTTCTAATTTTATGGGAGTAGAAAAAAGAATGAGAATGTACATATTATACATTAGGGTTTTAGGCAAAACATACCATGTAAAAACAATCTACCCATGTAAAACAAATTTGACCCATGTAAGAACATATCTAAAGTAAACTTGATTTTTCCTATGTAAAAAATAAATATCAAGGGTAACTTTGGGGAAAACCATGGGGAACAAAAACTATGGGAAATTACCATGTGCAATCAAAACCATGTGGTTATGCGAAACCAAGGGAAAAATACAAATGGAAATAAATAATTACAAAAATAATAAATAAAAATAAAACGAAAGAAGTAAATACAATTAAAAATAAAATAAAAATATACAAATTATGTACAAAAATAAAAATAAAAATTAGGAAAATGAGGCCAAGTTACACACGAGTCATGGTTCCATGGCAGTCATGGATCCACATCAATCAGGGTTCCACACCTAGGGACCAAAAATAAGAGTAAGGTATATCAGGTAGATTTCGAGTACCCAGGTTTTGAATCGGGTAGGTATGTTGTACATAGGTCACGATCGTTCAAATTTGGATGCAACAAATCGAAACCATCAAGGGGGAAAAGACGACATGCCATGCAACAAATCAACATCACAAATTATGACTCATATGATAAAAGGAGATCGATGCTAGTCGAGCACATGATACATGTCAATCCAGTCAAACTGAAGATATTGGAGGGAAAACCTGATAAAATTTCAAGGAAAGGGGATATGATCATATCATGGAATAGGTTCTTACGTCAGGACACAATGCATGAA
Source organism: Picea engelmannii (assembly GCA_009831015.1). Lineage (NCBI taxonomy): Eukaryota > Viridiplantae > Streptophyta > Pinopsida > Pinales > Pinaceae > Picea > Picea engelmannii. Next base: position 185,112 of record ML803170.1, read on the forward strand.
ACATGTTATGACAAGTGGCGAGAAAACATTGGGTGATGGCACGACAAGGTTCCACATCCAATATGCTCAATGGGCCTTGGTCCTGGGTTTTTGAAGAGTGGGGAGGTTGAAAGAAGAACCCAATAGAGATCCGTCTAAAGAAGCTTACACCTTTTAGACCCCAGGAATATCACAAGGGACTTTACTCGGTCAACCCGATGAGACAAATCCGATGATGGGAGATCAATAGGATTTCAGACTTCGGGCTTTGGACTAGTCTTAAGACAATGCACAATCAACACTTTGAACGGGGATTCTCGGCAGAGTAAATTCGATGAGCTCACATGATAGGACTGGGGGAAAGGTGTATTTGATAGTCTTGCAAGATTCAGACATTAGGGCAACTGTAAGCCAAGGAAAATCTACTTCCCGATAAAGGGGAGCTTGGTAAGGATCAATGTTTCGACCTTATCAATTCAATGATGATAGAAAAAAATCTAGCCTAGGTTTGGGAAAGACAAGGCTTAGTTCATAATGTTGATTGTTGGCTTCAACTGATAGACAAGATCCACATAGAGAGAATTCTAGACAAGAGGAAGAAGATCAAGGGATTCCCCACATGCATTTCAAGGCTTGAGCGGTCATGTAAATGAAGTGGACCTACGAACCTATTCATGCAACCATAGAGAAGATGAGATAAGTTATGCAAGTAATGAGGCACTTGTCATTATATATTAAACATTCCATTCTCTTCCTTCAACAAACTTATGAATGAGTGTTGGGTTTGTTCAAAGATAATCATGTGTGTTGTAGATAAGTGTCCTGAAAGTTGCATTGACCAAGTATCAAACTCAAAGGAAGGATTAGTGATCTTGAGATTCTAGTCAAGATTTCGGAATTGAAGAGTAATATCAACACACGAGAGAATAAAGATGAAGACATTAAGAACAACATGCAAGCAAGAGGATGTAGAATGAATATGCATTCTTCATTTAAGTTATTCATTCAACAAGTTCTAAGAAACAAACTCATTCAAGGTATACAATCATCAATTAATATCAAACCCCCAAATAACTCAAGGTAGACAAAGAATTTAACATTAGGCTCACATAGTAGAGGATTAGGCATTAGAGATCGAATTTTAGTAGGGGGGGCCTTCCTTTCATTTGTNTAAAGGGGCGGGGGGGGGTTGTTGTGGCCTCAACAAGTGTTTACAAGCCATCATGATTTTTGGCACTAGGTTTTCTCATACAATACAATGGATGACTTACACACATAGGTATCCTCTCTTCTTTCATTGGAACTTGCATATGAGCATAGTTCATGCATTGTTTTAAATATGCACTTTAGAATTTTCTAGTTGATCTTGATTCCTCCCTAAAAGTGGTAAAAATATATATCCCAAAGTCTTGATACATAAGTTTAAAGGGCTATTTGATATTATGGCATCATTAAGCCAATGGGATATCTTTTGTCTTTTAATGATATTGTTCCACACATTTATGTTGACAACATATTTCATAAGCTCTTTGTGCTTGACATGTAATTGGACATCTCCCCTGGTTTGCATTCATGGATGCATTGGTGAAAAACCTAGACTTCATTCTCTACCTAACTTTTGCTTCCTTTTTTTCCATTGCATTCTTCAAGCTAGAAATCTATTCTTTCAACTCCCTAACCTCACCACTTTCCTTTTTGGAATGTGTAGTACCAAGTTCATTGGCTGCATCCTGCTCTGCAAATTTTAGATTGTTGATTGTCTCCCTGGTATAATGGATGGTTTTACTGCACTGGGGGGAATTCAAGTTATGCCCATATTTCCAACAACCATTTCCACCAGTTCACTTCCAATCACTATATGATTTCAAAGATAAAATGAAGTTTGCAACTTTCATTGATGATCCTCCTTGAAAGAAAGCTCATGTAAGATAAGCTTATAAAAACTAAAACGAGGCAATCACTTCATTGTTGACAAGATTTAGGGTTTCTTCCCATACACTGTTAAAAGGTGAAATCATAGTAAAGGTGTGTGAGGTGTTTATCTGATCAAAATTTTCCCTAGACAAATGTTTTCCTATGAAGTTAGTTCAACTTTGTCGTAGCCTTCATGAAAATGGGAGTGATGCATCCCATGTTGCACTTGAAAAAATATTTGGATGCGACATGTCTTATTTTATGTGCCACTTAGTCTTTATGAGTCACACTTTTTTTTTTTTAATTTGGTGTGAAAAACATGCATCACACCCTTATTTAAATTATGTGTAAAACTATTGTGTTGCTCCCTTCAGAACGTTAGGATGATGCGATAAGATTTATGTGTATCATACTTAAAATAATTTTGGGTGTGACATGTCTTGGGATCATTATGTATCACACTTAAAATCGTTTTGTGTGCGATATGCAACTCCCTTCTAAACTTTTGGTCCATGCAATAAATGAATTTGTCATGGAGATAGAAAGTTCGAAGTGACGCGATGTATCACATTACGATAAAGTTTGGTGCAACACAACGTATCACATAAACATAAATTTTGGTGTGAGACACTACAAAGAAGGAAATATTGGTCTCATGTGAAACATCACAAAGATAAAAAGTTTGAGGATATGTGATAGATTGCAAGGATAGAAACATTTGGGAGATGCGATACATTGCATGGATGGAATATTTATTTATTGTGATAAATAAAAATTTAAGGAAGTGAGATGAGTCGCACTGAAATAAAGTTTAAGTGTGACACGATGTGTCACAGATAAAGAGAAATCATGTAAGATACAATGTGAAGGAGAAAATTTATGAAAGATGCGAGAAGATAGTTTGTACAATTTTTGGAAGGATTTATAAGGGGCAAAAACAACTTGCTCAGAGGCTAACAAAAATATCAAAGTAAGCCTTTGAAGAGCCTAGTGAGATCAAAGGGAAAATAACCATGACAAACTTCATAATAAAAACTTCAGAGTAAAGGAAGACAATGCACAGAGAAGTGCATGAAAGTTGAGAAATCCAAATTAAAGGAGGGTCCCCATGTTATTTTTCCTTCATTAGATGTTGGAGTCGAAAATAGCATGGGGATTTGTTGTTAGCTCAACAAAACCATATACTCATGAAATTGGAGTTGATATTGATAGTTATGAATGCACACCTATACCATAGCCATTGAGAAAGGAACTATT
>ML803170.1:188311-209160 GCA_009831015.1 Picea engelmannii
TAGCCATTGAGAAAGGAACTATTCATAGTAGCTAATAACAACCATGATTACCATGTGAAAAAGAATCTTGAGTGACAAAGTCCCTACATATGTATTTTGGGAGGAGGCAAGTTGTATAAATATTTAAACAAGATGGAATGAATGCACTGAGATCTACATACAATAGAAAGACATATAGACATCAGGGTTACAAATTATGAGTGTTTTATCTAGTGGTTCATCTTTTCCACAACTCTTGAATGCTTTCATTGTACCTAACACCAATATTTTATTTTTTACTTGCTTGCACGATGAGTTTTTTCCATCAATACTTCAAGTCAATGACATGTTGTAGTGCCAAGTTTGGTGACCACCCTACATAGAGCATAACCAACTAAATGTCCAAAAATTCACACACTATACTATCCTTTGTAGTGCTCAAATCATAACAAGTGTGATAAAGCTCTCTCCCTCGTTCCTCACCATTCTACACACATACACGTTTTATATGTACACCACCATCACATAATATATGTTGTAGTAAGGTGAATCACACAATATATGGTGACTCACCATTTTGCACACACCAAAGTTGTATATGTACACCACCATCACAAAATATATGTTGCAGTAAGTTGAATCACACAATATATGGTGTAGTAAGGTGATCGATGAAGCATTCAAACAAAACAAAAAAGTATTTAATGTACATGTTATAAAACAATTTCAATAACACAAGAAGTGATTTCTATTTAAAAAGGTGCTCAAAGTTTAAAAAAACCTAAATGATTAGCATCTCAAAGTTGAAGAAATAAATCACTATTTAATGTTTAAAGAAAATAATATATCCAAATTTCAGCATAGACTCATCAAATGGTAAATAAGAAAAAGAAAATAATTAAAGGAAAAATAAAATGAGTACACAAAATAATAACACATGGAAGTAGAAAACATAATGATTATAACAAAAGGAGTATTTATACATAGACAAATAAGTTGAAAAAGGTTTAAGAAATTAAAGAAATAGATGTCAATAAAAGAACAAGCTAACATGTTAACGAGGGGAAAATGAGAGTTTTTTAAAGTGAAGAAGAAGAAAACATTTTTTAAAATGAAATTGAAAAACAATTTTCAATAACATGGTTGTGGCTTTAATGCAGAGGCCAAGAATTAAAGAAAACTATATAATTATGTCGAAGGCATTATTTTAAGGGGAGGTTCCTCATAGGATTTCGTCGTCTATCCAAAACCTATATAAAGATACAACGTATCTGCTCTCCATGTCATTCAAGTATCATTTGACAACGAGGTCATTTGTAACATTGATTGTTCCTTATCTCGTACTACTTATATTGATTTTCCCTTATCTCCTCCCACTTTAATATTGCTTCAATATTGATTCTGTAAGGTGGTCATAAGAGACAGGCGGTTGAGGTCGGAAACACCATGTGAAATAAGACCCCACCCCAAACTTTCACTCTCATGCATGCATTTCAATGATATCAGAGAATTTTTTTTTCCAAGCTTTGTCCTGGATTTCAACTGAAATTAAGGTATTGATATTGTTTCATATCCATGAAAACAAACCCCAAGTGTCAAAAATACAAAAGACCCTCAGAAAATGGTGATTGGGCTGAATTCAAAGATCATAATTGACACTACCTCAAGTGGGTTATGACACAAATCCATACATATCCCATCCCATTGGTGGTCCTCCACACCCACAATTAGCATCATACCATCAACAACTTCAGACCTTCTGGGGTGACCAGATGAGGGAGGTGGAGAAGGCGGGGGACTTCAAGGCCCACAACCTGCCTCTAGCTAGAATTAAGAAGATCATGAAGGCAATCAAGACCCAACATGACCAATCGATTGACATGCACATAAAGACCTTCCTCCCCCCCTTCAATATTTTGATACAAATGTTCTAGCCATGATGATTCTCGTGTAATACCATACGATTGAATATAGTAGCTGATATGAAAATACCAAATGAGTTCTCGAGCAACTTGATCTACAAATGTTAATGATACTCTGATATTAATTCAGCCCGACCCGATTCGGGAAATTAAAGGATCAATTTGACCTATTTGCAATTTATCACGTGAATGTTTGATCCATAAAACTCAAGACGAAATGATACATAAACGAAATATTCTCAACAATGAGAATTTCCATGTGAATAATCTATCAATTACAAACTCATACAAATGAGCACATAAGAAAGCTCTATATGATGTCTTCCCCTTAATTCATACAGAATATCACAAGAATCTATGTACAAAAAGAAGTAATACAACGTTGTCTTTCTTCTTAACTCACACAAATGACCAAAGATCTGCAAAAAAGAGGTAATACAAGGCTTTCAAACTTTCTCAACTTATGCAAACGACACATAATCTCTACATAAATAGATAAAATACAAGGCTTTGGACATGAAAACCTCTTCCTAACTCTTACAAATGAGTTAAAACTCTATATGAAGAAAAATGACACAAATCCTCTCAACACACAAGTGTTCTCTCATACATGAGTATGTTCTATATACCAATGTTGTGTAGTCATATACATGTTTTACAATAGGATGGGTGCCTCTTTATATAGGAGAGGCCCCTCATTCGATCCCAACCACTTATTAAATGATTAAGTTACAATGGATAAGCCATATGCTATCTTTAGCATAGGCGTTACAACCATATTACAACAAATAACAAATGTATTTATGTACAAAACCCACTTAACCAAGTCTCAAGGCTATAATACATGGCATAGTATGGAATATGGGTCGTTGCACAACAAAACCCATTATAATAGGGCTTCTGCGCATGTATTGGAGTGGGGGTTATAATATTGTTAAAAAAATATTAAAAACCCACTTAATAAAGTTGTGGCATATTGGAGTACATGCAATATTTGTTTATAGGGTTGAGCTAATCTAATGATTAAAGATTCCTTTTTGGAGTAGGCTAATTCGGGAGCAATCTTCCCTCTTGAGTTTTTCTTTTCAGGTAAAAAAACGGACCCGAATCCGGCCAAAATTTTAGAGGTGGTCTAAGTTTCGCATAGATCAAAGTTCCATGCATTTCATAACCTTACCTTGGGGGGTTTGCCCCATTTTAAACCAACTCAAATGCTCAAAAAATCGATCAGAGTTCTGGATTGGCCGAAAATTTAAAAGCATGTCGTCGGAAAACCTACCAAAAAAATAACTCGGGAGGGAAGATTGCTCCTGAGTTAGCCCACTCCTTCCTTTTTTAGTACAAGTAACTACTAGTTTTGCTATGACTTTTTACTATCGTCCGACTGTTAGAGGAGCTTTTGCCTATGTTCAATACCTAATTATCGAAGTTAAAATTGGTAAAAGTGGTTGTAACAAACCACATAACATATAGTTTTGTGGCATATATTAACATAACCCTCGCACACACACATTTAGGCATGGTTTCTAGGTATATAATGTGACCGAGGGTCGGGGGCTATGCCCTTGGCCCTCTCCTCTGCCATTTGTAACAAATTTTGAATTCAAATAAATTCTTTGCCACAGATAAATAAGAACCATTATAGTGGCATGTTGTGTGGAGACATCGGTTGGTAAGAAGTAGGGGGTTAGATTCCCCTCTCCTACATTAAATTTTTACAAAAAAACCTCTCATGGGGTTGCCACATGACACCCTCTCATTGGTTGTCCTCTGCCACATGTCTATCAATTATTGGAACACGTCAACTTGGAATTCGAACACCTCACCTGTCGTGTGTACCTATATGGTTGTTCTATGTGTCACCCTTGCAGTGGTGACACATGTCACCCTAACCCTTTGACTTATTTTCATTTAACAAAACTTAAAATTTGACTAAGCATAATTTTCGGATATGATCTCCGTTTGAGGCGTCGTTCGCACTATTGGAAATATGGTGACTAGCTCTGCACATTGATGTTGTTTTCTTGATCATTTTATATAGTCATATTTTGACCTTTTTTGATCCCCTAGGACCTCTATGAACGTTCCAGATCCTTCTAAACCTCTATAAGGGTTCCTTAGATCCTCCTGGATCAGTAACACTCTATGATTATATAATAAAAAAATGCACTCAAATGGACCAGTTTATGTTCTGTTTATTATATAATGCATTATTTGTGCCATGCATTGTTAAAACTTTGTGAAGTGTGTATTTATAAAAGAAAAATTTCTACGCTATGTGACTTTTTTTTTTTCAACAGAAAAATTACTAATTTATATTAGAAATATAATTGTGTACACATTTTCAACATCTCCATAGTTCATGTTGACATGGAAATCCTCCAAAAATTCTTGACATTTACAAAAAAAACCCTCACTTATAAAGAGATTTTTTATATGACTTTGATCTGAATCTTTTAGTACACCAAAACTGAAGCCATATTGATGTATATAACCCATAAAACTCATGGAAAGTATTGACCCATATATGATCCACTAATATCTATGCCAAGAAGGGAAATCTGAGGAAAAAAAATATAAAGAGAGAATTGTCCTCAAAATTCTCAGATGACTGGGGAGACCAAAATATATAACTGTTAAGAATTTAAAAAATATTAAAAAAGAGGGTAGGCCCATCATTTCCATCAACACACAAATTGTATTCTATCCTTCCTTCGGTCTTCGTCAAAGCCTTTTTCAAGATAGACTTTGCTTCCTTGTTTAGCGCCCTATAAACATGTGTGTAACAGATATCCCTAAATGATTTTTTGAGCTTGATAATTCTGTCCATCCACCCCATCAAAGAGGCAACATGTAGCTTTCCTCTATCCTTCAACCAATCAATAATAATCTTCGAGTCGCCAATTACCTGGATGACTTCAATATTCAAATGCACAACCATGATATGAGTCGCCCACGCTCCTAGCAGTTCTTCCCTGGTATTTGTCCCAATGATGCAATTGAAGTTCCACTTATAAACTGAGTTTTCATTGATCCTTATCAATCCCCCTACCCCACACCTTTGATCACTTAATTGCGCTACTCCATCAAACCAACTGACTATTGGAGTAGTGAAACTTGGGATTTGAACTAAACGAGGAATAGCCTTCTTCAATGTATCTGTATGAAGTGCCAGGTTTGCTCGAATTTTAAAAACTACATAAAGGGTAGAAGGATTCCTTCCATCGATTTTTTTTTTATTCCACTCCAACCAAAAAAACCAACATAGGAGGGATGGGAGAGTAATGAAAGAAGACTCCTTTCTATCCCAGTTTTTATAGCACCCAAATAACAAGCTTCCTTCCCGGACAATCATAATGTTTAGCTCCCTTTTTATCCTATTCCAAACATCCTGAATGAAGCTGCAATTTACAAATAAATGATACACAGATTTTGCGTCTTTTGAACACAAATTGCATATGTTTAAGCCTTCCCAACCTTTTCTTTGCAATGTATCCCAGGTTAAAATTTTATTCTCAATGTATAACCATGTGACTAATTTAATTTTTTGTGCCATATCCCACTTCCACATATGTCTTCTCCAACCCCCAATAACATGCTGCCACTTCTTTTTTGCAAAAGCACAATATATATTTTTTACAATAAGGCTACTAGATATGTCTTCCCTAGTCCAAATGAGTGCATCCTCTTGATTCTGTAACTACACCCCCGCTCCAATTAATTCCTTGCAATATGCATCCCATTCCACTGCTAAGTTCTCACTAAGGTCGATCTCCTCACTAGTTTTCCAATGATCTAACAAAATATCCAGTCTACTTTTTCCCATAGCCTGGTAGAGATAAACCATGCTATTTATTTTCAGTTAAGATATAATTTGATGAATTAAAAAAGATGAATTCCCTAGTCCCAAAATGATTTCCAATCCTAACAATACTGAGTGACTAGACCCAAGCCTCCAACTCAGCCAATGAGTAATCAAATGCAAGGACTTCAAAAGGTTCTTCCAAGTCTAAGAGGCAGACGCCACTGTGGCTGAAGTTGATCTAATCCAAGTGAATACCGAGCACTGAGGAAGATATCTGTCTTTTATCACCTTATTCCAAAATCCATCCTTCATCGGGACTCGCCACAAAGAGTTTGTAGCCAAGGCTCTGTTAAAAAGGAAGATATTTCTTATCCCTGACCTCCCATATGTTTTGGTTTTTCTAAAACTTCCTAGCTACAAAGATGCTTATGATTTTTCCCACCGTCACCTAACCAAAGAAAACTAAACATTTGTTTCCTTATCTTTTCCAAAATTGATGCTGGTATGGCAGCCAATGCCATCCAGTAGATAGATTGTCCTTCAAGAATAGATTTGAGTAGTGTGTAGCGACCACCCAGTGACAACCATCTATTACACCACATCTTGATCCTTGTTTCAATCTTTATAAGGAGCCATCTCTAGTCCACAGTATTGTAAGCATCCTCCTTTAAGAAGTATCTAAGATATCGAAAACCCTTTGCTAGATCCTTGAAATTATAAGGAAAAATTTCGTTTAAATTTCCTAAAGTCTCGCCTTGGATTCCAACTTAGTAGAAGGTAGACTTTGTCCAATTTATTAGCAGATCAAAGGCACTACAAAAAATCAGTAGGATATTTTTTATCTCTTTCCACTCATCAACAGTTTCTTTTGTCATAATTAGCACATCATCCACAAAGAACAAATGCAAAATCTTGACTAATATGGAGACCTTTACCCTTGACAACATTCTTTCATCCTTTCCTTTCTTTAAATGCAGGCTAAATCCTTCCATGATTAAAATGAATAGTAGAGGAGATAACAGACAACCTTGTCTCAAGCCTCTACCACTCTGAAACATTTTTGTAGTCTCCCCATTTATAAGGACTACAAAGTTTACACTAGTCACATAACTCAAGAACCAGTTTTTGAAAGGAATACTAAAGCCCGTTTGAATGCGAGTCATTCGTAAAAAATCCCAATTGATGCAATCATAAGATTTCTTAAGATCTAGCTTTAAGATCATATCTTTTGAATTTTTTACCTTTATACTATGCAAGAACTCCTGTGCCATGCCTATTGCATCCAAGATCTGTCTACCTTTTAAAAAACCCGACTGTTCCTCCAACAATGAGCAAGAAAGAATAGGCTTTATCCTATTTGCAATTATCCTTGAAATCATCATCTAACATAAATTACACAAAGCAATTGGTCTGTAATCACCAAAAGACGATGGATTATTAAATTTTGGGATACAAGTAAAAAAGGTCACGTTTAATGACTTATTCACTAAGCCTCGAGTCCTAGGATCCTCCACCACTTCTAGTAAATCATCTCCCACTAAGTCAAAGAAGTGGATACAGAACTCTACAATGCAATCGTCGGTCCCCATGCTCTTGTCTTTGGAAAAATACTTGAGGACCTCCCAAAGTTACGACTTCGTACAAGGTCTGTCTAATAGAAATGTATCATCATCCTTGACAAAACGACCATAAAGACTGGCAGTATCAACTTGATCGTTAATAACCACATGGGCAGACTCCTCATAATTTTTTTTAAAGTAATTGACAACTTCTTTTTTGATATCACCCTGGCCAGAATGAAGTTCACCACTCTCATCCCTGATCTCCCAAATATGCTTTTTGTTCCTTCTAAAGCTTGCAAAAATGTGAAATAATTTTGTATTCTTATCACCACTCTTTATCCAGATGGCTCTGCTTCTTTGTTGCCACAAGTCTTCTTCAACTAGTAAGATTTTGTCTCGCTCGACCTCCAGAAGTTTTAATTGAGTATCCCTTTCACTACTCCTATCCTCTCGTGGCGCTTCCAGAAATGAGTCTTTCAAATTTCACACCAATCAAAATAACCTTTCTTCTTGTTTTTTATTTTAAATCTTTTGCCCAAGATTTTATGCGAAATTTTAATGACTTCAACTTTAGAACTAATCTCTGCTGAACATCACTTTCAACCAAATGAGCAGGATCCTACCAGACTTCACTCACTAAAGAGGTGACCTCTTCTTCACATAACCAGCTTGTGTTAAATTTGAATGGATAGGTCGTCGGTAATGAATGACAATCTAATCTTAAAAGACAAGTGCATGGTCTGAAATGAAGGGATATTCCACCCAAGATTTGTATCTTCTAACTTCCAATATGAGATCTTTAGCCACAAAGACACGATCCAATATTTTTGAAATACCAACAGATCCCCCTCTGCCATTTCTCCAGGTCAGTACCAGAACATCCGATGCAATGTCTACTAGTCTATATCCATTAAATAAGTCTTTAAAGAAAACTGTCAATAGATCCAAGTGTGCAGAAATTACCCACAACTCTCCAACATCATAGGTGAAATTTAAGTTGCCAGCCAAAATAAGATTTTTGTGTGCCAAAAGACCCCTGGCAAACCACCTTTTCCCAAAAGGATTTTCTATCCCAACAGGGACCATACAAATTTAACAGAGTAATCAATATTTTAAACTCCAGACAAGTATCTGTTAGGAGGATTCCACCACAACACAAAAAAAGGACAAATGTCAAATGTTTTTGGATCCCAAGACACTAATAAACCCCCCGAAGATCCAACTGAACTTACAACACATGAGAGCCAAGAAGGGCGAAAATAATTCGTAAAGGCCCACGCCTTTTTTTCCTCCACCAAAGTTTTTTGTAGGAAAATAATGTCTGGTGAATTCCTCCGAAGAAGTCTTCGAAGGGAGGTGGGTTTCAGGATCCCCCCCAACCCTCTAATGTTTAGTGAGAGAAAAATTATGATTTCTCTCTTGCAAGGTCTTTCATGCCTCTAAGCGCCCCATTTTCACAAATGATGGGTAGGTGTGACTCAACAGAAAATTGAACAGTTTCATCCTTTTTTTTCCTTGCACTTTGAGTTTTAATAGCATAAATTTCAAACCCCAAACCCTTTGACCAGTTGTACTCCTTCCCAGAAGTCTTCCCCGAAGGACTCGACTGTCTTGAACACCCCTCATATTCATGTCTGTTGTAAATGGTCCTCCCCCAGAAAGGTAGGTAAAGGTATTGATGATAGAGCCTCTATGTAGGAGGGAATTAGGGTCTCTAGAACTTCCCCGATGGCACTATCCCCCATATATGGTTACGTACACCCCGGGAGGATGTTGTCCTCACCAGAACCATCCGAACACTCGGTAACCCCTCTCGGAGAGCCCAAACCACCAGAAGAGTAGCGAACCAGAGTGATGCTATCCCCCCCTGTGTCTAAAGGTGGTCCTTTGTCTCCCCGGGAGTCAGCAGTGACAACATGATTAATAACCCCCCCAGTCCAAGTAATTAGTGTGAAGGACAGGTTCTATTGAGCCCGTCATGACCTGATTAAATGCAGTGTCATCCGTTTTTTCCCCTCCAACTCCAAAGAGACTAGAGGATTCCAACTCATTTCTTTGCCAGCTCGATAAAGAAAAAAAGAGAGTAGGGAAAATGGATTTCAACTTACCCATAACAGTGTCCAACTGGGTCGTCTGGTTTATATCTGGAACATCAGTATAGCTCGAGCTAAACCAGCGAGAATCCAATCCCAACGACTCAACACGAGTTGTCTTTTCCAACAAAGTCCCTTTTGATACCTCCTCCTCAAAAATTCCCTGACAATCCCACCTCAAGTGACCAGTCTTCCGAAACAAAGAACACTTGAAAGGAATACCCAGGTAGTCCAGAGTTTGCGTTGTATGGTGTCCTCTCCAAACAATCTCTTAAGACTCCAACAGTCCAGCATGGATATCAATTTCCACCGTGACTCTTCCTATTCTTTTATCCGGTGCCAAGAGCGCCATATCGTCAACCTTTAAAAATTTACCGAGGGCATTTCCAATGGCTTCTAAAGCCTTTGCATTCCAAAAGTGCAGTGACAGTCTAGGTAATAACACCCAAAGATGTCTAAAGTGAAAATAGTCTTGTGTCGGGTAAAAACTCACCCTCCACCTCTTAAGCATCAAGCTTCCTCCATCGTAAATCAAGGGTTTTTCCAAAATGTTCACAGAATTCTCGACACTTTTAAACCGGAAGTTGAACCATCCTTTAGTCAGGAAAACAACTTCAGGCATATATCCCAAAAGTGGGTACCAGGTAGAGCTTACCCACTCAACTAGAGGCATTTTGCACCTAGAGCGATACGAGAATCTCCCCACCAATGCACATAGTGCCAAGCTAACAATGTCCTCTAGACCAATATTATCCCCTAACATCAGTGTGTGCTTAGAGCAATTCAAGATCCAAGGTTTAGCTCTGTAAATGCCATAACTAGTTGGATTCCTATTGATAGTTCCCCAAGCCAAGCTGCCCGTCACCCTCCCATAACCACCCGACAACCTCCCTGAATCTTTTGGTGGTTTAGCAGGTTGAAAATCCACTTTCTGTCTGGCAGCTGAACTCCCTGGACCTAGAGCAGTAATGGATTGTAAGAGCCGAGCTTCCTCCCAAGGTTTAGCTGTGAAAGTAGGAGGGTCTGTGTCTTTACTGTCCCCCGAAATGAGTTAAGACTCACATTAAACGCAAGCTCATTTGTTGAGATGAAAAGACCCTCCCTCCTCTAGATGGCTTTGTCAGCCGCCCCCATGAGGGCATTGACTTCAACTTCCATGGGGAAGCTTCTCTAGTGGAAGGTGACTAAGCCTTAAATGACCAATGACTGCTAAAAACCTCTTGGTGAAAAGACAGAACTCCTGACAAGACTCGTTAATACCTTTTCTCACAAAAAAAATGAGGTAATGAAGGACCCGCACTGCCTCCATCGAACGTAAAACGCGGTCCCACTAAATTAAATGGCCAGAGTAGAACATTCAAGAGTCGAGGTGAATGGAGAATGAACTAAAAAACTAGTACATTAAACTAAATCTAGAGAGATAGAAGCCTCCACTGTAAATACTAAGCTCCATCATTAAAAAGGCAAGGTCCTCCCATGGCTATAGTTACAGTGTCTGCCAATGTAGTGAGAGGAAGGTTTGAAAAAACTAAAAAAAGTAAAACTGCCAAAACAAGAGCATATATCCTCCAAAGAAATGGCTAAGCTCCATCGTTAATTGGCGAGGTTCTCCCATGGTTTTTATTGCAGGATCCATCATTTTCGTAGGACCCTATGTGACTTGTCCAACACTTTTTAATATTATAACATTCTTCATCGATCAGGCTGTAGGATAAGGTTTATTAGAAATCACTTATTATTAATAAAATTGAATATTCAACATTATTAAATTAAAAAAAAGAGAAGATATTTATCTTAATTTTATAAAAAAATAAAAATTGTAAATAAAGAGAGAGAACCTTGTATTATATCATCATGAGTGTACATCTGTATATCGTTTGGCATCCACCTGTTCCACCACATAAGGGAAACCAGAACAGGTGGCTCCAAACGGTGGTATGACTATAATGGCAGAGTTTTAGTTTAAAAAAATTGGAGCCAAAGTTGAGAATTTTAACAGGAGATTCATTCCTGTTAACTAGCCTAGGGAAGACTTCTTTCATAGCCACCATTTCTATGATGGTTACAAAACTGTAAAAAGGAGTAAAAAGAAAATCACTATTCATTCTGAAAATGAGAATTGACATGAACCAGAGACAGGGGTGGGCCACGTCAAGCCTTTGGGGAACCTGAATGTCCATGGACGGTGTAGGCCGGGACGAACTTCTGCTTGCAGGTGGGGCATTGAGATTGAGAAGGGGCGTCTGAGAGTGCTTCGAACAATAGATCTAATCACTGATGGATGGTTCTTTGGTCGTGCACTTCCTCGTCCTGCCACTGTCGGATGTCAAAGAGAAGCTCCAAGTGCTCTGCTGTGAGATGAAACGTGTGGTGTGAGCCATCATCAACACCATCATTGCCTTCTTTAGCATCAACCTTGCCTGTGTCTTCAGTACCATCATTGCCATCGTTAGCCCCTTCATTTCCTTCTTCAACACCGACCTTGCCTGTGTCTTGCCCATCTTCTGTTAGTTGCCAACTTGGGGGCATTTCCTCCTCCACAATGCAGTCCCCTTCCCACTAGCGTGGCTGAAAGTCGTGGGAGGTGGAGGGGCTGAGAGTCGCGAGGGACCCTTGCAATTGTACCAGGCTCGGGCTAGGCTGAGGAGGTGGCTCAACCTCTTCCACCTTCATGCCCGAATGCTGAGGTGACAAAAGTGCTTCCTCTTTGGCTGTGTTGGGGAAAGCCAAAGCGAGCTGGGATGGCTGAGGAGAAAGCTCAGTTGGGGATAGGGTTTCTGATTTGGGAATGCGTAAGGGAGATTGAGCTTGAGTATGAGGTGAGGTGGGTGGGTTTTCCTCTTTTGGAATGCGCAGGGTGGATTGAGCTTTACTGGAGGGTCTGCGGGGCTGGTTGAAATGAGCTATCAAGGCTCTCTGAGAAGCTGTGAGCCGATTATCTCGAGTGAAGGCGTTTTTGTTCCTGGTGGAATGCCTTGGCTTGCCTCTGTCTCGGGGCATGGTGAGAACCAGGGAATGAGGGTGATGTTGGTCTAAGGAAATACAAAGGTCGCACTGGAGGTAAGCGAAGAGGCCAGGAGGGCCAAGAAGCACATAACAGAGGTGGTAGCTATTAAACATCGGGTGAGAACATGCACCTTGGTCAATTTTAATGCCGCTGAGTGCCATTGAAGTCCCTCCCATCGCCATTGAATGATGACGGGACTGGTTCAAGCATCTAGTACCAGTGGCCTGGCTGGAGCGCTCCTCCATGGGCTTCCGCATGCGCACTGAGTTAATATCCCATATGGTGTATTCCATGGGGAGTTAATAACGCCGGGGGTGGCGGCTTGGGATATTAACTCTCCCCGCTAACTGCTCCTGCCACCTGTCCCCCCTCTCTTTCCATTTGTCACCCCATCTGGGTGATCTTAATTTTATAAAATTAAAATGTTAAAATAAAACTTTTTAATTTCTTAAATATTTTGGTATTGTTGGTATAAGCTTAAATTGTAATTATATTTGAATTTTTTTATTCAGGTTGATATAAGATTAAATTAAATTGTAAGGATTATTAGAAATCACTTATTATTAATAAAATTGAATATTCAACATTATTACATTTAAAAAAAAATAATATTTATCTTAATTGTATAATGGTATTAGCTTAAATTGTAATTATATTTGAATTTTTTTATTCAGATTGATATAAGATTAAATTAAATTGTAAGGATTATTATAAATCACTTATTATTAATAAAATTGAATATTCAACATTATTAAATTTAAAAAAAATTAAAATATTTATCTTAAAGTATAAATTTTTAATCTCTTAAATATTTTGGTTTGATTGGTATAAGCTTAAATTGTAATTATATTTGAAATATTTTTAATTGGTATAAGATTAAATTGTAATTATATTTCAATATATAAACTTCATATATAAAATTAAAAAACATTTTGATTCGATTTATATAAACTTAAATTATAATTATATTTGAATTTTTTTAGTTGGTATAAAATTAAATTGTAATTATATTTGAATATATAAACTTCATGTATAAAGTTAAAGGTTGTTTATTTTTAGATACCACCTTATTCTTTTATGAGAATCCTAGCGAATTCCTTTTAGTTTTAGACTAATAACATACCACAGACATGTAAAATCATATCCTCTCCACCTTACACTATACTATTTTATTTTTATTTTCTTTTAAAGCCATGCATATCTTTAAATTTACAGATATGGCATCCTACATGTTGATTTAATATTTTGGTCCATAATAATATATGGGGCATCCTACATGTTGTTTTAACATTTTGATCTATCATCCATAATGATAGATGGGACATTTTACATGTTGATTTAATATTTTGATTTATAATTAAATGAATGATGATTAATATATTATATTTTAAAAGTAAAAATATAAACGGGGATGTCTTTTAATTTTCTCTTAATTAGAGGTGGTCATCATTATTTTTCCAAATGAATAATAATTAATATAATATATCTTACCAGTAAAATAATAAAAATATAAAAAGAGATATGTTTTTTTTAAATGAATTATTTTGGTCGTCATTATTATTTATGCAGTTAATACTCTACTCCCCATACATTGAGCAAATTTTTAAGAATTTCTCCGCACAAGTAGTTGGTTTTAAAAAACATAAAAGAATTTGATCCTTATACATTGAGCAAATTTTTAAGAATTTCTCCGCCGCATGTAGTTGGTTTTAAAAAGCAAAAGAATTTGAAGAAATAATAATGTGGAACACAAAGTTTAAGAATTTTTTTTAAGAATTTCTCCGCCCGAATGTAGTTGGTTTTAAAAAACAAAAGAAGTTGAAGAAACAATAATGTGGAATACAAAGTTTAAGAAAAATCTCTCTTATAAATATAATATTTGTTTTTAACATATTATTTTCATCCATTTTAATACAATATTTTGTTTTTAACATATTTTTAAAATATAGTATGCTTATGATGTTTTCTTTTGTTTTAAACATATTCTTTTCACCTGTTTTAATAAAATATTTGTTCTTAACATATTTTTAAAATATAGTATGCTTATGATGTTTTCTTAAATAAGAGATTTTAAAACTTATTATCCTTGATTTTAGAACTTATTATCCTTTCCACTAGGTTCATGGAACACTTCAAAAGAATCAATACAAATAATATTAAAAACCTAAAAGTAAGTATGAAACTCATGAATTAGAAGCTCTTAATAAATATTTGCAATAGGATTTGCAATGCTCTTTTAATTCAACTTCCTTTCCAACATCGTTGGTGACACATGAAAAATACTCTATAAGTTGAGAAGTATCCAAAAGGAAATGGTTTCAAATTACTATATCATATGGGTTATACACATGGTGGCTTTGGCAAGCCAGGGCAAGGAATTATAGGGAAACTTGAGCAATAGTATGAGGACATCCTATTAACTTGTGTCATTCACAATACACATGCATAATCCTTATAGTCTAGATGCTTACCCTTTTGTAAATATCGAAGAAAGTTAATGTCCATTTCTTCCAATGTTATAGTTCAAAATTAGTATATTTAATTAAGGTATATTGTTCACAACATAGTCTTGAAGATACTAATCAAGTGCATGAAATTAATGTTCTTAGCTTTTGAGAGTGTAATGTTATATATACATCCTCTATGCCAAATGTTTTTGCTATTATTATTTGACATATCATTGTCCATCATGCACATAAGGGTTAATGATTATTGAGTAACTAAAAAAAGCCACATGTAAAATGAAAATGTGTCCATAGGAAAAAAATAGGTATTAGAATGATTCATGTATGGTGCGATACAATCACAATGAAATATATTGTTCACGAGTATACCCGAATTAAACGAAAATATTTGGGCTCTTGAGATTCTATTTCAAAGAGATCAACTTACATGAAAATTCATTTACAAAACATACAAGTCAATATGAATGTCCTTCAAGTAAAGGTTGTAATTTGAAAGGTAGCACAAAAGTTAATAAAATATTTTAAGAATTGCCAATAACATTCATTGATCAAAACTCGTGGAGGGCTATCAAGTTACAGTGATGAAGTTGATAGGTTTTTATCTCATAATTGAAATTATATCACTTAAGGTCTTATGCTACTTCTTGCTAAAAAATTCAATGATAATAATAATAATTTAATTTAAGGTCATAGTGTATCCACATGCCAAATTGACGTATAAGAGCCCTTTGATTGGGGGACAAGGGACCCTATCTATACAACGATTTAATTGAAGACCAAATTAATGGTGTGTGACTTTTGAGACTATAATGTTACATTTACATATTCTATGCCACTATGTTTTCACTATTATTATTTGAGGTATCATTGCTATCATGTAGGGAGGATTATTGATTATTAAATATTTCAAAAGAGCTACATATAAAATGGAAATGTGAGTCTTAGAGAAATATAATACAAACTAGAATGAACTCATTTAAGTTGCAATACAATTGTAGGGAAACATATTGTTCACATATCTTGTTTTTCCAGATTCAAACTCAAACATAAAGAATGATGCCTATGAATAAATGCTTAATTTGATTCTTAGCTTGAGTTCTACAATTTTACCACCAAATTGGATCTGATAAATGTTGCAGGCCCATTGACAACAACAAAGAACATAGCTACTGTAACTTACAATGCTACTGCTCAACTTAAGTCATTGGGAATAAAATAGGCACATAATGGCCCTGCAATAAGAAGAGTTATTGCTAGATTTAGAAGTGCTCCATGTGTGTTAGGATCAATGACTGATGAAAGTATACCTAGCTCCTGTTATTTTGAAAAAAGACCTATGCCTTCAATTTTAGAAAGAGAGAGACCTAACTTTTGAGCAACATATAATGTATTTAATATTTTGAGGTAAGAGATGTATGGAGAGAACCTTTTATGGATCATCCAATAAATTGATTTGATAATTTTTGAATACTTTAACTCTAAATCAAATAATAATCCTAAATTCTCATGTATTTCTATTAGGTATTGAGAAAAATATTATCATTAGATGGTTTTTAAATTCCTTTCCTTCTTTCTCCTCTATTACTTTGATCGTGGCTTTGTTACCTACAAGTGAGACTATTGGTTGAATGTGGAGATACACAAAACTATGAGTGATAAAAAGAAATTAAAATCTTTGTTGAATATCTTCAAAGAACCAATTTATATGATGTTTTGATTATTCTTTTAAGATAAATGTTGTGATGGGTTTGAATGTATAACTCCAAACCACACTCTGAAAATAGATGCTTTAATTAATGGAAATGAGTGCACATTGTTTCAATGATTCACAACACTTTTGTTTACTTTTTAAACATTGCTACTAATTCTAAAGGTTTGATTTGTGTTCCTTAGTATGAGATGAAAATATTTATAGCAAAGACAATGAAGATGATTAAATAAAAAAACATTTTATATCATCCAACACTCTTTCATAGACACATCCACATTTCTTGCTTTTTTTTTATATATATATTTGAAAATAGAAAATGTAGATATATGGTAATGCAATTTGTGTTGTGTTAATTAAAGAATATGAATATGTACGACATGGTGCATAGAGTTTAGTCTAAATACATATTAATAAATTGATTATTAATAGATACATGTATGGAGATTGAGCAAATAAACTATTATTTATTTTTAGAACATCCAAAAAAAACACATCTTTGATATTTAAGTAACCTAACCTGTAGATTTGTGGCGACGTTTCCTTTCCCTGCTTGGTATGGGTATGCTAGTTATGAGAGTTACAATCGTACAAGTTGATTCATCTATACTTTCGTAGACAAAGAAGTATGAGAGTTACAATCATCTCGTTTAACTATAACAATTTGGAAAGTCTACGACCATAATGACAATTTATGAGAATTTTTATTTATTTTCTAAGCAATAAAAAGGTATGCGTCGTTTTTTATTTTTATTTTTTTAATTTTAAAATGATTGTATAAAAAAGAGACTTGAATATTTTATAAAAATTAAGCATTAAAATTTTTTAAGAATTAAAAAATTAACATAATTATATATTAAAAAATTCCATAATTTTTACAAAATATAAAAAATATAATTTTTTTAATATCAAAAATACAATTTTTTAGTTTTCAAATTCAATGCTTAAAGGAGACCTCCACAAAACCCCTCCCCCTCCTTAAAAAACGAAGGATAAAATAAAAATTAAAGTAAAAAAAAGGTGTATATAAACAAACCCCTCCCCCTCCTTAAAAAAACGAAGGATAAAATAAAAATTAAGTAAAAATAAGGTGTATATAAACAAATTACACGCTCTTTTCCCCTTCCATTAGCCTCTCTCGAGCGCTCTTGTTGGGTTTCAATGAGTGGGCCCGCGATGGAAAGGAATAGGAGAAGGGGCAGAGGAGGGATGAGTAAAAGAGGGGGAGGAAGTCCAAGCGTGATATAGGGGTCATGGGGGGTTGGGGAAAGGAGGGGTTTGGGTGTGGGGAATGGGAGGAGAAGAGGGGGTGTAAATGGGAAAATGGGTAATTTTTTAATTAGTTTTTATGTTTTTTAAAATCTAGTTTGGGAATGTTTGTATTTTTCAAACTATTTTTTAATGATTTTTGGGTTTTTAGGTTTTTCAAATGTTTTTTTATTTTATTTTAATTATTATTATTTTATTTGTTTTATAAGTTTATGTTTTTTTTAATTTGAGATGGATGGGTATGAATTTGGGAGGAAGGAGTGAGAAAAGGGAGATACTTGTAGGAAAGAGAGTAGAGTACGATGAGGTTCTTTTGTTAATGAACTCATCTTTGTTGAGAAAGTAAAGGGTGGATGGTAAGGTATGGATCAAAGGGGGATGGTTGTTTCTTGATGAGGTAGAGCTTAATGATAGTGTCTTAATGTATTAACATTTTCATCCCAACTTAAAAGAGTAAAGGGAGGTGGGTGGAGTGAAGGGGGGATTGTTTTCTGACAAGGTAGAGCTCATAGAGGGTATCTTTGCAAGGGTTTGATGGCTCCATCATTACTAGAAAGGTAGAGAGTGGTTGGTGGAGTGAAGAGCAAAGAGAGTAACTCTCATTTTCTAGCAAGCCAAATATCTACATGGAGCTCTTTCTTCACACTAGTGTGAACTGAGATATTGACACCAATATTTTTAAGTTTTATTTTGATGTAAATTTTGATAATGTTTTAATGATTTTGTTTTATGAATTCATGACATTTTACTTTAATATTGTGATTTTCTCCAAGGAAAATCGAGGAGATGCTTCACCAAATTTATAGATGCATCTCTAATAAACCCAAGTATAGACTAGTGTGTCTAACCTAAGGGGATTCAAACCAAACACTTATTGGCATGGAACTATCTAAATACCTATTAAACTAACTCATTGAAATTGAATTTTATGATTCTTATATGATTAATTGTATTAATATTGTAATGTTTTGAAAAATGTATTTTATTATAAACTAAAATTATTTTCTTATTGTTGTTATAAAAAAGAAAAAATTGAAAACAACAAATTTTAACTTGTTTGTATAAATAACGATTAAATTATATTTACATAGTTTGTAATTTTAGGGAATTTTCTTTTGTTTAATTTTTGGAAAACATGCACATTTTTTTTTATTTAGCGTGAATTTCCTTTCTTTAACTTTTGCAAGATATAAAAAAACTCAAATTATATGAAATAGGGGTTAAAAAGGGCTTACGGAAAATTTATAGAATTCATTTAGTTAAAAAATAAAAAAGCTTACTTGTTGATTATATGAAATAGGGCTTATGAAAAATTTATAGAATTCATTTAGTTAAAAAAAAAAAAAAACTTACTTTTTGATGGTTTAAAAGTTTTGATGTTCTTAGAATATTTACAATTTTGAAAAATCATCATTGTTTACATATAATTATTAATAAATTAATTAATAAAAACATCATTAAAATGAAAGTATGTTTTATTTGAAATTTGGATGTTGTTATAAAATAATTTAGGATTAAAAAAATCATTCATTTTGTCCATTTTTCGAAGATAATCTTAAGGGCGACAGGTGTGCTAGGAATCTCTTTGATCCCAGAGGAAATACAGTAGCTTCATAGGCGTGGGGCCTGGGTCAATCCACTAACAACCAGGTAGAGGTCTAAGCCTTATTGTGAGGCATCCTCATAACCAGGGAAGAGAGGATCATATCTCTAAAGATAGTTGTGGACTCTATGCTAATTATCAAATCCATGATTGGCATAATGATTCCTATGGAAAATAAATTGGAAATCATCATAGTTGGGGCTAAAAGGAGACAATATCCTTCATAGAAATCTCCTTCTTCCATGTCAAAAGGTGTCATAATTCAATCATTGATCAATGGGCTAATATAGCTACGAATCCAGATCTTGGAGTCCTTATGAAAAATGGGGGTAGCAACATATGTTTTATTCCCTAGTGTATCCCTTTGAATTGACATTTGATCCCATAAACATTAAATATTGCATGAGAAAGCAATCATATCATCATTCTCCTTGCTTCGATATGAGAGCTTGGAGGATGCACCATAGTACTAACAACATGCAAGCATTCACCCATGCTCTAGGTTTTGAAGAGTTAAGAGTAATAACGTGTTTTTGTTATGGGACTATGGTGGCAACATGTAATCAAATTGAGCACCTTGGCGACTTTCGTCTAGTGGGAATAAAATCTTTAGTATGTTTGAATTTTCTTTTTGGCCTACTTTTCAGGACTGTTTGTATTGGTATGTGTAATGGATTTTCTTTTGGGGATTTAGCTTTGGTGGAAGGTTTAGCTCTAAGTGTTGGTTTTGTTAGTTTCTATAATGAGCTTCCTTTCAAGCATAATTTTCAAGTGGCTCCTTTTTTGGTTCCAATTCTCAATTTGGAACCTTTTGCTCCAGGGGCTTCTAAGGGCCCTGGCATTGTTACTCTGGATCTTGGATTTTTCTCTAGGAAAACATTTCATTTCAAAGTTGATATTAGGAGGAATTGGAACATGAGGTTGGTTGCATCTGGTAGACCTCTCTTTGGTTTCACTCACATATTTCCTCCTTTTCTAGGAGTCTCACCGAGGTTCACTCTCTATTCTTCTTTAAGCTGGAAGGTTTCTCTATGTTTTGCCAATTTTAGTTTTTATAGTTTAGATACATTTGGTGGAAATATTCCTTCTTGTACTTTGAGAGTCCTGTTGTTGCAAATATGTTTTTATGGAACTATTCTAGGCAGGTAAATTGTGGCAAAATTGAAACTTGGAGGAGTTTAATAAGGTGTTTGGTCACACTCAATGTTAATTATCATTGCTCTTCATCTCTTGGAAGTATGTTGAGGTTTATTTTATGTTTTTCTTCAAGATGGAAATTTACTCTTGGTTCTGATATCTTTGAGTTTAAAAGTTTGGAATTTATTGGTGCAAGGAAATTTGTCTTTTGTTCTAATTTTATTTCTAGGATAGATTTAACATTTAGGGTTCAAGCAAAGCTCTCTTATTTTTAATTGGGCCACAATATCTCTCCTTGT
>ML803170.1:209210-222133 GCA_009831015.1 Picea engelmannii
ATAGATTTAACATTTAGGGTTCAAGCAAAGCTCTCTTATTTTTAATTGGGCCACAATATCTCTCCTTGTTTGGCCACCTTCCAATTATTTTGGAAATTTGAGGTGCATAGCACAAATAACAGATGTTAGGATAAATTTGACTCAGTGAAAGAGTCAAAGTTGCTAGGTCAAGAGTGGTGGTTTCGGGCACATGGTATTGGTGACCCGTGGATTACCTGTAATGAAAACCTATAAAATGTTGGTGATACTCCATTGTAATATGTCAAGAAAAAATCTCTAGGGGGAATTGAAGGCTTCAACACTAAGATTTGAAGAGCACCATATTTGGGCTTGGAGTGTGAGAAGGATATATGGCTTGGATGCTTGGATCTAATGGATATTTCAGGTGTGGTTGGATACATTGTCTAGTTGCATATCTACCAAGAAGTGAGCATCAAGAGCGGGAGGAATGGCAAGGCAAGAGGATGGTGGCATAAGTGTCGAGATAGAAACAATGAAAAAAAATAAAAATTGATGGAGTTGAATGTAAATGGGAATATGAATGTAAGACCTGGTTAGGCATGCATACTTTGGGTTTGAAATTTCATCAGTAAAGTCTAGAAGTAGATCTAGGTGATAGGGGGAGCATGCTAGATTCCTGGATACCCTAACTTTGAGGGAGGTTCGGCCAGATTTGGTTATGGGAATCCCCAATTCAATTTTAAAGGGGGAAATGTTAAGATAAAGTTGACTTGGTGAAAGAGTCAAAGTTGTTAGGTCAAGAGTGGTGGTTTCAGGCACATGGTATTGGTGACCCATGGTATTGAGCTCGTTGATTATATGTAATGAAAGCCTATAAAACATTGGTGATACTCCATTGTAATATGTCAAGAGTTGAGTGGTGAAGTATCACTTGGCCGGGGCGAGGACATTGGCCAACTTGGTTGGATTTGGCCAAGGGAAACAATATATCTGTTGTTGGTTGGTTTTTCTCGTAAGGGTTTATCTAGGGTAAATCTCGTGTGATTTATGCGTGTTGTTTCTATGATTTGAAAATATTATTTTCCTCTCGTATTTTTATTTCTAGACATCTTGAAGTTTACAAGAATCATGTGAAGACAGAGGAAGGAATTCATTTCAACAATAGGACCTTGTTGTCAATTTATTCAACAATAAAGTAAATTGAGCAGTAATGTATATCTAGACATGCTAACATTATGAATATGTTGGTTCACCAAAAGCAAAGAATAAGTATCCTCGAAGCTTATTGTAAAATGTTGAGGAACTTGGTTATGAATCTTTGTAAGGATACTTTGTCTTCAACTTCCAACAATTGGGCATTTGACAATTAGACACAAGCAAATTTCAAAGAAGAAGATACATTCCATCAGCTCAAGGATCCAATGGGATTGGAACAATAGAATTCCCTTCCCATTGACATGGGTCAAGAGGAATCAAACAATAACAATGTTTACCATTTAATTTATGTATTTCAAAGTTATTAGAATCTTAATATTTTTTTTCAAATAGACCATAAGTAAGAACAATTGGAATGTTTTTCATATCGTATGTTTTGAATTACTTTTATTGTAGTATAGGATTGCCTAGTTTTGTCTTTTGAAGCTTTGGATGGTTTATGTAATTGTTGTTATCTTTGTTACAACCCCCTTATATATATATATATATATATATTTAAAGAAGAGAATATTTAGGGAATAAAAAATGACAACATCATAAACTTTTCACTATATTTGCAACAATGTTACAAAAGAGTGTTGATCGAATCAACCAATCAAAGAAGAGGTAATGAACACTATGTTGTAGAAGCTTTGACACAATTGAAAATATTTTAGAAGCCTTTGTAATATGTTAAGTGCTTGTTAGGTAACAGATCCATTATAATAGCAGAAAATAGAAATACTGCAGAGAAATATAATGGAATAGCAACAAAAAAAAAGAATATTGCAAAGAATAATAGCGGAACAATGAATTATATGGAACCACAACACCAAAACAATACCTTTATTGATAGGAAACAATGTTCACTTGCCTCTTCGAGGGGGAAACCTCTAGCAGAGCATAGATCTATTACAATAATTCTCTAGACAAAACTTTGCATGCCCTTGACTCCTATTTATACTAAATATATCTACCAAAAGAACAATCTAGAGGAAGATCATCTAGAAGTGGAAGCTTCTATTAGGTCTTCTTACATTTGAAATATTCTTCCTTATTACTAGGCCTTATTAATATTGGCCTTTCTTACATGGAAAATATATTATTCTACCTACATGAGGGGTTAGGGAGGTTAGGTCCCTAACACGCCCTCCCCCTTAAAAATAGCCTTGTCCTCAATGATTGAGATGAGGAAATTACTACAGAATGGTAGTTGGCTCCCAGGTGGCATCTGTTGGAGTGGTATCTTTCCAATGTACTAACACTTCCTTGATGGTGCGGTCATGGAGATGACACTCATGCTGGTCCAAGACTATTTTTGGCTGCAACTAGATGGAGCCTTCTTCATCCAACTCAGGGAGACTGGTTTGAGTTTGACACTTAGTTCCAATCACCGTCTTTAAGAATGAGACATGAAAAACAAGATGGAGCTTAGAATGACTTGGCAAAGCTAACTAGTAGGCAACCGGTCCCACACACTTGAGAATTGTATAAGGACAATAAAATTTAGGCACACTTTTCTGACAATGTTTAGCCTTGAGTGAAGTATGCTTATAAGGTTGCAGTCGAAGAAACACGTGGTCCCCTTCAACAAATTTATGTTCATAACGACCTTGATCTGCTTGTTGCTTCATGCGATTATGACCCATTACCAAATTCTCTTTGAGGGAACAAAGAATAGCCTCTCAAAATGTAAGATTTCGGTCAACCGTCTAAACCTTTGATACACCTGGCATGTATGAGAGAACTGAAGGTGGATTTTGTCCATATACTGCTTCAAAAGGAGTCATGTGAGTAGTTGTATGGTAATATGTGTTGTACCACCATTCATCTAGTGGTAACCATTGAGCCCACTGATTTTTCCTCTCAGATGCAAAAAAACTCAAATGTGTTTCCAAACACTTGTTGACAACTTCAGTTTGGCCATAAGTCTAAGGATGATAGGTTGTGCTGGGATGCAAGTGGGTTCCCAGTAGCTTGAACAATTCTTGCCAAAAATTGCTGGTGAAAGTGGGATCTCGATCAGAAACAATAGAATGAGGCATGCCATAAATCTTGAAGATATGATCCATGAAAAGTTGAGCCATGGTGGAGGTGGTAAATGGGTGTTGAAGAGCACAAAAATGATCATATTGGGAAAGACAATCAACTACCACCATGATGAATAACTTATTTCCTGATTTAGGTAATCCAACAATGAAATCCATAGAGATATCCCTCCAAATAGCAAGTGGAATCAGAAGCAATTGTAGTGGGTCGGGGGATTTGACTAATTCTCCATTGTTTCATTGACAGACATCACACTCCACCACAAAGGTGCGTACTTCTTGTTTCATACCATCCTAGAAAAAAGAGTGTTTGAACCTGTCATAGGTTTTGGTAAACCTTGAGTGCCCAGTTGTGGGTGTAGCATGAAGCTCATAAAGCAATGTGGATTTAAGTTGTGACTATTTACTTAAATACAAATGGCCTTTGTAGTGAACCTCATCATTGTTCTAAGAGTACAATGGGGAAACTAGAGAATGGTCTTGCAATTTTTGGATCAGAAACGGAAGTTTGGGATCTTGCAGCCATTCCTGGCGAGCAGCTTTGAGCCAATCTGGTACAATGAAGGAGAGGGAAAAGAGGGAACCTTAATCTTCATATTTTCTTGAAAGAGCGTCAACAACCGCTTTGTCTTTGCCTTTCTTTTAAATGATCTCATAATCATATCCAAATACCTTAGTCACCCATTTTTGTTGCTCTGGGGATGAAAGATGTTACTCCATAAGATACTTGAGGCTCTGATGATATTTCTTAATTTGGAAGCGTTTCACTGATAGATAGGGGCACCAGATATCCAATGAATGCAAAATAGACAACATTTCATTTTCAGATATTGATTGGCCCAAATGTCGCTCCGACAGTTGTTTGTTGGTAAAGGCCAAAGGTTGGCCATCTTGCATAAGGACTGCTCCAATTCCTCTCCCTAAAGCATCACATTCTAGGACAAAGGTCTTTGTCAAGTCGAGAAGTTCCAGGACAAGAGTGGTGCACATAGTATCCTTCAAGGCTTGGAAGGAATGATCAACTATTGGAGTCCAAGTGAAAGAATTCTTTTAAGGAGAACAATGAGAGGCGCCACAATTTTTCCATAATTCTTAACAAACTTGCAATAATAGCCCGTTAAACCCAAAAAACCACGCAATATTTTGAGAGTCTTGGGGTGAGGCCAATCCTGCATAGCTTAAATTTTATTAGCATCCACCCTGACACCATCCTTGCCAACAATATGACCCAAGTACTCCACTTCTGAGGCTCCAAAAGAACATTTAGATTGTTTGAGGAAAAGTTGGTGCTGAGAGAGTAGATGAAGAAATTGATCCACATGAGCAAGATGGGTTGTCCATATTTTACTATAGATAAGAATATCATCAAATAAAACTAATACAAAATGACGGAGAAAAGGACAGAAGACATGATTCATGAGGCTTTGGAAAGTGGAGGGAGCATTACAAAATACAAAGGGCATGGCCAAGAACTCATAGTGGCCCTCATCAGTTCAAAATGCAGTCTTAGGAATGTCTGCCTCTTCCATACGTATCTGGTTGTAACCAAAAAAGAAGATCAAGTTTAGTAAAGTACAAGGCACCACTTAATTAATCAAAGAGATCATTAATGATAGGAATTATAAATTTTTCTTTGATGGTGAGACATTTAGGACACATGCACCAAGATCCTTATTTCTTAAGTGCCACGAAGGAGAAGAATAGGGGCTAGTACTTGGACAAATAACACCCATAGTGAACAATTCTTGAATAATTTTCTCAATTTCATTTTTCTGGGTAAAGGGATGATGATCGGGACAAACATTGGGAGGAATGTTGCCAGGGCTGATGAGAATGGAATGATCATGAACACCACCAGAAGGGGGAAGTCCCTGTGGAGTGGAAAAAATATCTTGATGTTTGGAGAGGATGGATTGGAGGTCAGGATGCATAGAGGGTGTCTCAATGGCTTGAATGGAATGGAGTTGTGCAATAATGCCAAAATGACCCTTTTTGAGGAGCTTTTCCATGCGATGGGAACTGATGATCCTAGGGGAACCTATTGTGATTCCTTGGAACTTATAATTTTGGACCTCCTATTTGAATTGCATGGTTAATTCCTTAAAATCCATGAGGATGGGTTAAATATTCCTTAACCATTCAACAGGCAACACAATTTCACAACCACCCATGCCGATAGCAAACATATGGGATTTCATGTTGTACTAACCAATTTGGAGATACACATTTTCACAACACTCCCCACATTTCATGGAACCTCCATTGGCAATCATGATTTGAAATTTATTGACTACATGGATATAACAATTAGTTTCTTGGGCAATGCAGTGATGAATAAAAGTATGGGTGTTGCCATTGTCAATGAGGATCATGACCTTTCTATGCTTAATGTAACCAATTAGCTTGAGGGTTTGGGGAGCACAAAATCCAGTGAGAGCATTCAAGGAAATGACCAGTTCGACTTCTGAGGGGTCTGAGGGTGGAGTAAGGTTAGTGGGTGTTACACACAAAAATTTCACACTTGAGTTTCACATCCTAAGTGTCGCAAGTGTCACAAAGTGACGTATGCACCTTATTAAGTGTCACATGCATTGTCGCAAGTGTCATATGCACCCTACCTAGTGCTAGATTCATTTTTCTAAGTGTCGCAACCCCTTGACATCATGAAATACATTTTCCATGACCCCTAAGTCATATTGGAGGAAAGAACCCATCATTTCAAGGCTAAAAATACACTTTTTTCTTAGAAAATCAACCATTTTTGGGCATTTATGAAGGGTGGCGCCCCCCTGGCCATGCTGGGGTAGTGCCACTTCATGGGGTGGATCCCCCTTTCCATGTTAGGGGAGCACCACTTTATAGGATGGCACCTTGTGTTAAAATCTTAGGGAGCACTAGTCTAGTTAGAGGGAATCAAGGGATCTCCCACCTTTTCCTAAGGGCCAGCTCTCTTGGGATGAGGTTGGTTGTGTTCGACCCCTATGATATGGATTCATCTTAAGATCAGATCCAAACCTTAAGGAGCCATATCCTCAACCATATCCTTCATTTTATCATGGTGGTTGTGCCTCTCAAGCCTATATATTGAATGTATTTCCAAGGTGAAGGGGGGAATAATTCATATATCAAACCTTTGATCTTGGTCCAAAGGGGAGCTTAGCTTGTCCTTAGGGTAAGATTTCTCACAATAGTGGGTTTAGGTGACTCGGCTACAGGGGAAGTCTTGACCTCTTCTTCAGAAACAATCTCAAAGATGGCCATAAAAATCTTTTGTTCCTTACACTTGTGCCCAGAAAAATATTTGTCATCACAATTATAACAAAGGCCCTTGAGTTGGCGTTCAACCATTTCTACTCGGGTCAATTTCTGGATCTTCAGTGGAGTGGAAGGAGGGGCGAGAGTGACTGGTTTAGGGTGCAAAATAAAGGAGGTTTTTCTATTTTGAGAAGAGACAACCTATTGTGATTCCTTAGCTCGTTTAGTAGCTTCCACCCAACTCTAGGGGAAATCCATGAGGATGTGGGCACATATCTCATCCCTGAGGCAACTGATAAATAATTCTAAAAAAAAATCATAAGAAATTCCATCTGTGCAGAAATACAATCACTCAAAAGTAGTTATAAAGTATTCCACTTTTCCATATTGTTTCAACTTTGTCAAACGACCTAAATGGTGGGTGTCAGTGTCAGAGTGTTCATAAAGCTCTGCAACAAATTATGTCCAATCCACATACCCTTGGCAATATTTTTTTCTTCATTGCTACCATTTCCAATGTTCTTTATCTATATGTAGAACACCATACCAGAGTTTGGCCAACTCATCAGTAATGTCGTACAAAGAGAAATAATGTTTCATTTGAGTTACCCAACCGGTGGGATCCGAGCCATCAAATTTGTTCACATCCACCCGAAGGAGGCATAGGTCACACTGAAAGTGATGGGACTGAAAAGTATGGGAATTTGAGGAAGTCTCACCTTCGAGGTGCAAAGGTTGGTTAGATGAGGTAAGGTCTCCAATAATATTCAGCTTGGCGCAAATATGGGCAATGAAGGATTCAAGCTGGGTAGAGAGGTCTTGTTTCATGGAATCCATTTTTGTGTCTATGGTGGAATGAATTTTGGCATTGATGGACATAATATTAGCATTGAGTTTCTATACTTCCTTCTAGGCCTTTGAGAAATCAATTGACAAGGTATTTAGGCAAGATTTAAGGTCTTGGCTATGGGGGTGGGCCATGATAAAAGGGGGAATTGGAAAGGGGCGGGTGGGACCACACATAAAATGTATTATGGGTGAAGGGTATCAAGATGATTAGGGCGAAGAGGGGAATCCAATGGAGTAGTTCCCAAGTAAGGGGGCCAGAAGGGGATCGGGACCACAGAGAAAAAAATTTGAAAAATGATAGGTATTACTGTGATCAGAATGAAAAGAGGATTCCAATGGGATAGGTCTCAAATAAGGGTGCGGGCATACTCTGAACTGAATAATACTGCAGTGGAGAAATGACCAAATTCTTAACATGAATAAATATGTAGTAATTTCACAACTTGAATGCAAATGAAAAGGTTGCACGCCAATAGATCTTGTCTATTCTTGTTTTGTTTTGTTTCCATCCCAAGGGTTAGGGTTTTCAGAGTGCCTACAGACAAGAGTTTTCCTTGTCCTATATCTCTCTGATATATGTGCAGGATTGAATAGTAGTACTTTGCCCAATATCTCAGGGCATCAACTAAGGAGGCTAGACCGTACCCTTAGTCGTACTACTCGAGTACCCAGGTACTAGAGAGTACCTTCTTGAGTGTTTCTCTTGGTGGCACTATAGCAGTCAGGCGATCGATCAATTTATCTACAGAGGGCTTTAGGATATCTAGGCCAAATCGGATACATGTGTTGTTTGATGCACTACCACTTGAAGGGGTACCAACAGGGCTTACAAGGGTGGCCGACAATGTGTGCTTAAGTACCACTTGTAGTTCTTTCTTGTATGCTTTCCCAACAACGAATTTACGCACTAAACGATAAATCATTGTAGCTTTAAGACACTGGAATACGTCTCTACCCTGAAAAAAATATTTACTCACAGTTTATACCAAGGAAAGTTCTCTAATACCACTTGTTAGGCACTAGATCTATTATAATATCATAAAAGAGAAATATTGCAGAGAAATACAACATAATAGAAACAAAAAATGGAAATACTACAAATAATAACATATGAACAATGAATTATATGGAACCACCACACCAAAATAATACCTATATTGATAGGAAACTATGTTCACTTGCCTCTTCGAGGGGGAAACCTCCAATAGAGTAGAGGTCTATTACAATAATTCTCGAGACAAAACTTCTCATGCCCTTGATTCCTATTTATACTAAATCTATCTACCACAAGAACAATCTAGAGGAATATCTTCTAGAAACAAAAGCTTCTATTAGGTCTTCTTACATTTGAATTATTCTTCCTTATTACTAGGCCTTATTAATATTGGTCTTTATTACATGGAAAATATATTATTCTACCTACATGAGGGGTTAGGGATGTTAGGTCCCTAACAGTGCCCGAAGAATATAAGCATTGACCAAGACACTTCATTGGAGTTTTCCTGAGTTGGGTTTCTCCAAGGTAAATATTTGTGTTATTATGTGCTTGTTAATGATGAACTCTATTATTTTAAGTGTTTAGTCATTTTTCATAGTCTAAATCATTCCTGAAATGGATACTAAACACAAAGAATTCTTGAGGAGAGAAAAATGGTATAAGAGAAGCAAACTCATAGAATTGCTTCCTCTTATCTCTTTGGAACCTTTTTGGGACTAAAAGTCTCCCATTGGAGAAGTGTACTCTAACAAGGATACATGGACTACAATAAATGACTTAGCTTGATAAAGAATGAAAGCTTGATAATTGACCAAGATATAAAGGAAAGTGAAAGAAAAGCTTGTGGAATCGATGTATAATGACAAACAATTCAACAAGGTTTTATTAAGAAACGAAATGAAATCGATTGAAATAAATTAGGGGATCAATTGGACAATAGAGAACATGTTAATAGTTCTATGCAACTATAGAGACCGACAAATTCATACATTTATACGTCTATAGACAAATAATTACTTGCTCGAACAATTATTAGAGAGCCATTCCATCAAGAGTATGTAAGAGATTTGCATTCATCTTGTTTTACTTTTACATGAGAATTTTGATTAAATCAATAAAACATAGTAGAGGTCGTGCACACTATGTTGTAGAAGCTCTGACACAAGTGAAAATATTTTATAAGCCTTTTTAATATGTTTTGTTCCCTTAGAATAAAAGATATGAATATAACATTTCATTGGAGTTTTCTTGAATTAGGTTTCTCTAGGGTAAATCTTTGCGTCATTCTATGAGTATTGATGGAGGAATATGTAATTTTGAGAATTTGGTTGATTTTCACAATCTAAGTAATTCATTTAGTAGATAAACACAAATATAGAACACATAATAATATAGGATTCATCGTGATATGTTGACTCAACCATAGGCTAATCAATGAAAAAGGCATAGGAAAATACTAAGGGAATAGGGAGAGAATAATATTGTAAAATCTAAAACCAAAACCATAAACCTCCTAAAAACTATTCGCTAAAGAATAAAAAATATCTTATCAAAGTGTTCAAATAACACTACAACAATTTAAATGAATGGAAAATTGGAATCCATAGATGATAATTCAGAGACAATGACCTATCAAGGCATGTAAACCAACAACAATTAAACCATACAACAAAACAAGCCTAGTAAACAATGTTGTAAACCATTGTCTTGCAACTAATCTTGAAAATGGATCACAACCATGAATAAGGATGACACAAACATAAATTGAATATGTAGGGAAGAACACAATATAAGCCCAAATGGACTAATGTAGAAGCTCTGAATGAAAACACCACTAACCTTCCAATAATGCCTTGGATTCCAATTGACTCTTAGAGATAACTAGAACCATGATTAGGGTGGAGGAAAGGAGAAACTGAATAGGTAGAGAATAAAACCATATAAGCCTTAACCAATCAACATTCAAACCCTGACACAAAGTGTGTAATTTCCCCCCAGAGTTAACTAGAACCATCAATAGGGAAGAAGCAAAGAGAAACATAACACACAAAAAAAAACATTGCAAAAGATCACAGGGTCTCCACTTAGTGAACCTATGAGATAGAACGTGAGTTCATGGGATATTAAATAATACCTCTAATGTCACTAGATATTGATAAATACCTCCCAAAATACTTTTGTTGAACCCCCCTCCCAATACATATTTCCAATAAAAAACACTATTTTTATTAGATATCATGTATTTTTACTAGACACCCCTTTAATTGTTGATTAAGGTTGGTTGTCATTGATGTCAACCCTTGAAGAAAGCCTCGTAGCACAAAGGTTTGGGTAATGGACCCAATATTGTTTGATGTAAATATGACTCATTATTGTTTTGTCATGGTTGATAAGAAGTAAATATGGATGAACTCCAAAGTGGTCCCCTTATGGTGAAAGCCCTCACGGGAAGACGCTTTGAGGAGTAAGAGAACCCATGCTTAATTGTGGAATACTGAGATGAAGGAAAGTGAATTTTTCTGGGAAAATATCCTAGATGGATAATGCTTTTCATGTAATTTCCGGTGGTATGTGGAACATCACATAACTCCTCACGGTTAGAGAGTTATGGCCATGCGAAGTTGGAGATGCCAGGTTTGGGTAATGGACCCAAGTTTGTTTGATGGGTAACGGTATGAGTTATGATATATTTTCAGATAATACTATTCTATATGGATAGTACATGTCATGCCATTTCTGGTTGTATGTAGAACATCACATAACTCCTCACGGTTTGAGAGTTATGGCCTTACGAAGTTGGAGGACCCTCATATGTCATCTAGAAGCCTTAAAAGGTCAAAGTAGTCAAAGCGATTTAAGAGATTTTAAAAGGTAAATAATAAAGTGAAGTGATGAGTGTATTATAATTCAAAGTGAATACAAAATAAATTATTTCAATAATAAATTTAATGGAAAAATTAGAAGTGGACCCAACCCTAAAATAAAGAAAGTGGGCCAAGTGACCTAGAAGATGTTTTTAAGGAAGCTACTTAGAGAGTATAAATAAGAGGCAAGGTTCTCTCATTTGAATCACACTTGAGAATATTGAATATCTATATGTGTTTGAGGTAACAAAGGATATCTAAACCACAATTCTGAGTGAAGGTGAAGAAAAGAAAGCCGAAATGCAAGGAAGGATAAATTCTTTTGATGGTGCTTTCTAAGGTATGTTATTTACAGGTTATCTCACCATTTTTTCTATAATTTTTTTTTTCTATAATGATTCAGACCATGAAATTGCTATGCAAGTGAGAAAACATATCCAAGTATCTATGGTAAAAATTTCATCTTGTGGGTCGTTGTATTTTGGGAGTTACACTCCGTGGAAAATAGGGTTTGTGGCTAGTCCTGAAACTAGTCAAAATCAGGTGTTTCGGGTAAAAACGTCATAACTTCTTCATAACAGATCCAAATTCAGTGCGACCAAATGTGTTGGTTAGGGTAAAGTCTGTAGTATATTGTGTAAAATTTTCATATCAATTCATCAAACATTTTGTGTGGGGCATGCTTTACAAGGTCGCTCTCTAGAATAAGCCATAATTCAACAAGGTATGCCATTTTTGCTATAACTCATTTTTTGAGAGGTTCCAAGTAGTGACACTTGGAGGAATTGCATAAAACACAATGAAGAACATTTTTTATCAGTTTCAGATCTTTATACAATATAGGTTCAAAGTTATGATTACTTGAAGTTAGGGTTGTTGACTAATCCAAAACTAGGCATGTGAGACTAAAGAAAAGTTTGATGAAATGCTAGTCTCTTGTTGTTAAAGTTAAGGAAGGTTTGCAGGAATGTGATCATATACACCAAGTCTATTAGAGAGCTACAAATCATATTTGGATGATGAAATTGATGAGGGCTTTTGGTTGTGGTACATGTTGAGTACATGGTTGAGACAAGTAGTTGATGAGTTGGCGCACATACATGAGGTGTATAGTTGATGATGTTGGTACATATTGATGAGTCATAGTTGATGAGTAGTTGAAACATGATTGGTACATACTTGGTACATGGTTGGATGCACTTGTTTATGGTATAGGTTGATTACAGGTTATTTGGTACAAGTTGGTGCATGGTTGATGCACTTGTTTGTGGTACAGGTTGATGCATGGTTCAGATTTATTGGTATAGGTTTATAGCGATATATCTCACAGTGATAGTGTGACAGTGGTTCCATCATTCTACTTCTACTTCATGGTGGCAGGACGGGGCAAATACAGGTGGTTGTAGCCACCTTCCAGTTGTAGTCGGAGAACATTGGGAGTTGTAGCCTCCTTCTGGTTGTAGCCAGAGAATTGGGGAGTTGGAGCTTCCCTCAGGTTGTAGCCTGAGAAACTAGGGGGTTGGAGCTTCCTTCTAGTTGCAACTGGAAAATAAAGGAAGTTGGTGCTTCTAATGAATGTAATTCTTCAAGACATATAAGAAAAATCATTCCATGGTTTTCTCCCAATTTGGGTTTCCACGTAAAACACTGGTGCACTGTGTATGTGTGTGATTGTTTATTTCTTACTGCTCATTATTGGATAATAATTCTACATTGATATAACATTTGAAGAAAAATGATTATAATTACGCTATT
>ML803170.1:222183-241867 GCA_009831015.1 Picea engelmannii
CAATAACTATAAACTCCCTTGTACCCCACATCCCCACCCCCAATATCTACAATATATTGACTATATTTTTGACAATTTTAAAACCCCCTTTATGAATGAATGTGATAAGGTATTGGTCAACAAGGTGAATTCCCCATTCAAAATACCAAACAAAAACAATCGAGCTTGCTCAAGTCTCGTAGACTTTAGTACTCCCATAACTCAACACTTTTGTGTGCTCTAGTACCTCAATTAGATGGGTTTTCCATTGGTGCAACCAATATTGAAAAATATTTCATCATTCTACATGGGGCAAGCCATGTCGACTTGCAAATATTAACATGCTTGTTTTAAACATCAAAAGATGGTCTAGTTTCCACATAACAATGATTTTTTTATTCTATTTTTTGCAATGATTGACAAGTAAAGAAAAATTTTGTGTGATTAACCAAGGAGATCCAGTCAAACTCAAGTAAGAGTTTTATTTTTATTTTTTTAAACAATTTCAATTCCCCAAAATTAATACCTTATTTACCATCAACTTCAACAAACTTAGGGATAAATTTTACAATTAATGTTTTTATACACAAGCTAGAAAGCATAGCCTTTCCCATAGGGACTAACAACTATCATGGTTACTATGTGATCTAAAATAGATCCAAACAAGAAAATGGTTGTAAGGCTCAGTGCTTACAAGCGTAATCCGACAATTGAGCAATTTTAGATAAACTATTAAAGACAATACAAATGCAAAAATAAATAAGACAAATGAGAGAGAGAAAAAAGAGAAATAAATGAAAAAGAAAAATAATAATAGGAGAGAAAAGACATGGGAATGGGAAAGGAAAGGCATGGCAGGTTGGCCTTCCCATTACCCCATCTCTCCTTATTTATTCTTGTAGTTTCACTCTCGAAGGGTCTTTTGGCCAAGAAGACGAGGATACACAAAGAGCCAATTTTTGCATTGTAACTAGAGATTGTCAGAATAAGAACATTGAGCAACCATTGAATGTTAGTTTTCCCATTTGGGTTTCCAATGTAAAAACTATGACTTCGTTAGAAAAGAAGGATCATAGAGCAATAAAATAAAATAAAATGCATAAATAAAACAAAAAAGATACACAATATAATAGAGACATAGATATGCATGGTTCACCCAATGTGGGATACATCCACCATAGAAATTTTCAGGTCCTTCCTTTATTATTATTATCTATCAAATGAAGGGATACAACCTACAACATACTCATTGTAACTTCCTCTTCTTTCTCTCATAGTCTCCTCTCTCATAATACAATATTCACTCCCATACACAGTCGCGATACAATACCCTCATACACAAAAAAGGGTTTCCTTATAGGGAAAAAATCCCTAACATAACTTCTATAGTCAGATTTGCGACCTTATAATGAACGATCTAGATTGACTACAAAATTACAATATTTTACAAGGAAATTTTCTCAAAAAATTCTCTTTCGGGGGGCTCCAAAATTTCTCGATGCCCCCCTTAGACCCCCCTGGCGAGAGATGTGGGGGAGAAATCCCCCCCACCCCCATTAGGAAATGAGATCTAAACACATTTGAAACAAGACTTCTGAATCAAGAAGATAATCAGGTTCCACAACCAACAATCTCCCACCTGGAGACTGATCACAACAACTCCACTACTATTGTACCTGCTGGACTATGATCCACCTTAGACCTGACAAATTTCTCATCTTCACCTTCATGCTTGAAGACCAACTGAAACTGATAAGGAACTTAGTTTCTCCCTGGTTATTACCTTTGTTAACATGTCTGAAGGATTCTGGATAGTATGTGTCTTTTCCAACTTCAATTTTCCATCTTCCAAGATGGATCATATGAAATGGTACATGAGTTGTATATTTTTAGTATTAGAATGGAAGGCCAATTTATTTGCAAGATGAATGACACTCTGGCTATCACAATACAACTTTCTATTTTCCTGCTACTTTCCCAATTCCTCCATAAACCTTTGTAACCAAATCATCTCTTTCCTAGCCTTTGTAGAAACAACATACTCGACTTCTGTTGTTGAAAGTGAAACAAACTTTTACATTTTTAAAATCCAACTTACTATTGTTCCACCTACAGTAAAAGCATACCCTATGGTGCTCTTCCTGCTATCTTTATCACCTGCCATATTTGAATCAACATATCCTTTTATAACAATGTTTGAACCTCCAAAACATGATGCATGAGTAGAATTATCTCTCAAATACCTAAAAAATCCACTTTACTTCCTCCCAATGTTCTTTACCTTAATTTTTCATATCTCTGCTCACAATTCACACTGCATGTGCAATATTTTGTCTTGTGCACATGATTACATACATCAAGATGCCAATTACTAATGAATAAGGGACCCTAGACATGTATTCTATCTTCTCCTATGTCTTGGGACAAATTTCCTTGGTTAAGTTGAAATGGTTGGCCAAAGGTGTACTAACTAGTTTTGCATTCTACATTATAAACCTCTCCAACACCTTCTCTATGTACTCACCCCGAGGCAATGTCAATTTGCGATTTTTCTGTCTCTTGTTATTCTCATACCAAGGGTTTTCTTTGCAGCACCCAAATATTTCATCACAAATGAATTAGATAATTTATTTTTTATTACATTTATATCATGCATGTTAGACCCTGCAATAAGCATGTCATCTACATACAATAACAAGATAATATAACTTCTATTTTCTAGCCTCTTAAAATAAACACAGCTATCAGAATGACATCTACTATAACCTTGTTCTGTCATAAACCTGTTAAATTTCAAATACCATTGCCTTGGAGCTTGCTTTAGGCCATACAAATTCTTCTTCAACATCCATACCAAATTATTTTTCCCTTTGACCTCATACCCCTATGGCTGGTGCGTATAAATCTCTTCCTCCAAATCCCAATAGAGAAAAGTTGTTTTTACATCTAACTATTCAAAATGCAAATTTTCTACTACCACGAGACTTAAAATAGTCCAAATTGAAGTCATTTTAACAACAGGAGAAAATATTTCATCAAAATCTATACATTTCTTTTATGCAAGCCCTTTTACAAGTTTGGCCTTGTACCACTTTTTACCTCCATTTTCTTCCTTCAACCTGCAAACCCATTTATTCTGCAATGCTCTTTTTCCTATAGGGAACTGAACCAAGTCCCAAGTCTAATTTACCAAGGAGTCCATTTCCTCTTTCATGCCTTGCTCCCACTTCTTTTTAGTGTCTACATGCATTGCCTCTTCATAACTTTCTGGTTCACCAGAATCAATCAACAATAAATAATACAATGAAGGAGAGTATTGTTCAAGGGATATACTTAACGTGGTAGATATTCTATTAACATTTGCAGGAGTTTGAGGTACATGTTGCTCATGTTGTTGTACATTTTGATTTTATGGTACCCTTGGAATTTCATTTTCTTTTATTTCATCAAGCACTATGTATTCTGTGTTTTCCTTTTCCTGTTTCTTTTCCTGCAATTAATCTTTGTACATGACCTTTTCATTGAATACCACATATCTACTCCTAATGATTTTATGATTTTCATAATCCCATAAGCGATAACCAAAATCATTAACACCATATCCAATACAGGTACACTTCTTGGATTTTTCCTCAAGCTTTGTTCTATTTTCTTTATCAATATGGAGAAATGCTTCACAACCGAAAGTATTCAGTAATGAGTAGTTTACCTTTTTACCTGTACATGCCTCCTCTGGAATGCCACCATACAAAGAGCTTGAAGGCCCTCTATTTATTAAGTAAACAACAATGTCTACAACATCTTCCCAAAATTGTAAGGGCGACCCACCATGCAATCTCATACTCCATGCACATTCCATGATTGTCCTATTCATCCTTTCTAACACACCATTTTCTTGTAGTGTTCCTAGAACCGTCTTCTCTCTACGAATCTAATGGTATGAACAATAATCATCAAACTCCTTGCTGTAGTATTCAACTCCAGTGTCCGATCCAAGACACTTCAACCTTTTTCCTGTCTCATTCTCAACCAAAGCTTTCTATTTCTTAAAAGTGTCAAAAAAATCAGATTTTTGTCGAATTCAATAAACCCAAGTTTTTCTAGTTGCATCATCAATAAAAGTAACATAATAACGAGATTCACCAAGAGATGATACCTGAGATGTCCCCATACATCTATATGCATAGGCTCTAACTTTTCACTCTTATTTTCCTTTCTGACACTGAGAAATCTGACTCTCTTATGTTTTCCATAAACACAATGCTCATAGAAATCCAAATCAACTTGTTTGAGATCTCACAACAAATTCCTTTTGTGAAGTATATGCATCCCATTCTCACTCATGTGTCCAAGCCTATTATTCCACAATGTTGTATCCACTCCTGTAGAAGCTAAAGAGATAGAAGATACAACATTACTGGTACACAAATACAATGTACCTACTTTCTCTCCTTTTTCCATTACCAGTGATCCTTTAGCGACCTTCCATGCCTTATCTGCAAATGTAGATATACATCCTTCACTTTCCAACTTCCCTGTTGAAATTATATTTCTTCTCAGATCTGTATATGTATCGCCTCTTTCAGTAACCATTGGTTTCCATTCTTTTTCTTTATTTTTACCTTACCCATTCCAACAATTTGACATGGTTCATCATCACCCGAATAAACCTGTCTGAAATCACCTTGAACATAATCTTGGAAATATTTCCTATGGGGTGTGGCATGAAATGAAGCTCCTAAATATACTACCCAATATTCATTAATATTATCTAAAGAAAGAATCAAAGCATCTTGTAACACATCACATGTTACATTTTCTTCTTGAATTTTCTCCTGCTTTCCATCTCTTTGTTTCTTTGGAGTTCCGTAGTATTTTTTCAGATGTCCTTTCTTCCCAGAATTCCAACATTCTATCTTTCCTAGTCTGGATTTCAATCTTCCCTTCCTAGAATTCCCATGATTCACTGAGCTCTTTCCTCTTTCCTTTTATCTTACCATGTTCTCCATGGTCAACACATTACCTGATGTCTCACCTGTTCTTTTCCATCACATTTGCTCGCTAAGGATAACACCAACAACATCATCAAATTTCAGAGTGTTTGAACCAGAGACATAGGTACTTACAACTCTTCCTCACAATGAGCATAAGATTATAATGGCCCTAATCTCTTCGTC
Source organism: Picea engelmannii (assembly GCA_009831015.1). Taxonomy (NCBI): domain Eukaryota; kingdom Viridiplantae; phylum Streptophyta; class Pinopsida; order Pinales; family Pinaceae; genus Picea; species Picea engelmannii. The sequence goes on from ML803170.1 coordinate 227,340, forward strand.
AAATTTCACTTCTACAGAACTTGGTTGATTAGTAATTGTATTGAATTCATTTAAATGGTTAGCAACAGACCCACCTTCTAACATCTTCATATTAAATAATCGCTTCATTAGAAATACCTTGTTGGAAGCCAAGGGATTTTCATATACTTTAGACAATGCCTCCATCATATCCTTCATTGTCTTTTCTTTCGAAATATTGAAAGCCACCGACACTTCCAAACACAACCATATCATTCCTAGTGCCTTTCTGTCAGGAAACTCCCAATATTCATCCTTCATACTCACCTGTTGTTTTGATTTTCCGCCCAATAGTAGGTAAATATCCTTTTGATATAAATAATCTTCCATCTGCATCTTCCATAACTGGTAGTTTTGGCCATTAAATTTATCAACCCTAAACTTTCCATCTTCCTCCATTTCTTCCACTCGAACCAAGAACCCTATTTTCCTATGAGTTACCTTTCGCTCTGATACTAGTTGTTAGAAAAACAGGATCATAGAGGAATAAAATAAAACAAATACAAAAATAAAACACAAAATATACACAATACAATAGAGACATAGATATACGTGGTTCACCCAGTGTGGGCTACGTCTACCAGGGAAATTGTCAGGTCCTTCATTTATTATTATCCAACAAATGAAGGGATACAACCTACAACATACCCGTTGTAACTTCCTCTTCTCTCTCTCGCAGTCTCCTCTCTCAGAATACAATATTCACTCACATACACAGCCGCAATACAATACCCTCATACACAAAAGAGGGTTTCCTTCTAGGGAAAATATCTCTAACATAACTTCTACTGTTAGATCTGTGACCTTATAATGAATGGTCCAAATTGACTACGAAATTACAATATTTTACAAGGCAATTTTCCCAAAAATTTCTCTTCGGGGGTGCTACCCCTGAACCCCCACCAGGGGAGCTCCAAAATTTCTCGCAGTCGTCCCCCCTGGACCCCCCCTGGCGAGATATGTGGGGGGGAAATACCCCGCACATCCCCCCACACCCCCCCGTCACGAAATGGGATCCAAATAGACTGAAACAAGACTTTTGAATTAGGAACATAATCAGGCTCCACAACCAACAGACTTTGTGTATGGATTTCTCTGTGACCATGGAGTAATTCTTGTGTGTGAAATGTTTCTCGTAGCTTTGTTAATGGATTATAATGATGAATTTCAAACTGTAATTATAATATCCCTTACTTTGAAATTGAGTCTAGACTCCATTAATATTAATTATTGGATATATTCAATTCATAGAACTCATTAATTAACTACAATAGCCGACACTTTAGACCATCCATTTTACCTTGATATTTTGAAGATTAGTTGTTGTTAACTTAGAGCCATTGCACTTATGTAGGAGGTTTCTAAATTGGTTTATTTGAATTTGGTGGATTGTTGGGTGTTTCTAGCATTGCTAGGCATTTTTCTCTTTTCCTAGGTCGTACCCTTCTCCTTTGAGCAATGCCTTTATTGTTGGGTGGATTTGGGGTTAGCTTTGGCTATCCAAGAAATTGTATGCATCCATTGAAACAATTATAATTCCTTGAAGCAACACCAAGACTGTATGTGGTAGTATGACAACCGACAACCATGCGAGTCGTACTCATCACTATTGGGCGTGTGCAACCTTCAATAGGTCATGGCTCTTTCGTCCTGGACTATTCACTGAGTGGATTTCTACTCTTATTTATTATTGGAGCCATTCACATATAAAATCTATGTTGTTGCCGAATTATGTTACATACACTTGGTTGTTGTTGGAAGTGAGATCGTTTCAAGAGCAACCGAATGGTTATCAAGCAAAAGGACATGCTATCATTATTTTTGGAGCATTATATCCTTGCTGCAATTGGTTGAATTTTGATTGATGGAGTAATTTATTATACCCATTATTGGAATCTCTCTCTCTCTCTCTCTCTCTCTCTATATATATATATATATGTGTGTGTGTGTGTGTGTGTGTGTGTGTGTTTGTTGCTGAAGCATTAAAAAAAAGGTGTTGGTTGGTATTATATCTACAAACAGTCATTCGTTGTTGTAAGGATGATCCAAGTACAAATTGATGACCCCAAATTGCCCAATCAAAACTGATTTCTCTATGTTGGTGATAGAATCCATAACTATGTACTGAGCTTTTACTATTGGTGATTACAAGTGGGAAAAGAGATGACCTTGAACGTGTGCATGGCTCAATTCCTTCATACAATAGGAATTTGAGTGTTTTCCACTAATTGGCATTGAGTTGGAAACAATATTGTAGAATGTAGATTTAAAATTGGTGTGACGGAATGACACACTGGGGATAACCATTCAATAAACATGGCTATTTGTATTCAAGAACATAGCATTGCAAATAGGAAAAAAAACAACAATTAACACAATGATTAAAGGCACCATGAAGAACATAGTTTTGTCTCATTGAATTTACCACTGGTTTTGGCCATCAACACATAACATAGTGATGTGTAGGCACAATAGAGAAACAACAATTAAAGAAGACTATTAAGTACATTGTGAACTTGGCATTTGAAGAGCGAGAGGAGCTCGATGCTAATTGCTAGAGAAATTACACTAAGAACATAGGCTTTGTAGCCATCATTGAAGACATAGATCTTTGTATAACATGTAGAACGAAGACTAGAAATAAATTCTATAGAGGATCCATGTTGGTGAAGTGAGAGGGATATAAATCCCATGTTTATGAATCACTATGTGAACAACAACCATGGTTATTATGAGGTAACTACAAAGTTTAAAATAAAAAAGACCCAACTAGTATAAAACAAAAGAACAATAATTAAAACATGATCAAAATATAACATCAATAAAAAAAATCAAAGCCATACAACCTTTAATTTTCTTATTATTATGTGATATATATAAATGATATATTTTGAGGTATATGGAGTATAATTGTGGATTGTAATTACATTTTATTTATTTTTTATGAGTAGCTTGTTAAATTGACAACAATCAACAACATTAACCACTCTCAATTTTATAATTATTATATACCAAATGAATGATTGTATAGACATGCATATTTCTTTACAACCATTATATTTTTTAATAGCACATGATTGTATAAACATGTATATTTCAACACAGTCTTTTGCTTTTCCACCTCTTCCTACTAGAAATAGAAATAAAATTTGAAAAACAAAGTCATATTCCATTTTAAAGTGCTATTATATGTTCAAGTCATTTATATTGACAACCCAAAATACATTATCTTCCTTAATAACCATTATATACCTTAATAGAAAATGATTGTATAAATATCCATATTTCAACAAACGCTTTTGCTTTTCAAGAGATACAACCTCTTCCTACTAGAGATCAAATTTGAAAGACAAAGTCATATTTCATTTTAAATTGCTATTATATGTTCAAATCATTTATGTTTGACAACCCAAAATACATTATCCTTTTCGTTTGAAAGGCAAAATAGATTGTAAGAACAATCAACATATGTTTATAAAATATATTTTAATATAATATTTCATAGAACTTTGGATAGAGACTCATGTCCTTTTATGTTGCATTGAATATATTCTAATTTGTGCTCATTAAAAATGGTGGATGGTTAAAGGAAGAACTAACGAGGATTTGATAACTATATTAAATATGGATAAGGATCCAGTTGGCCCACTCCCGCAGCTACTCCCATACCCAACACTGCCCAAAAATTAGGTAGGCGATTCAGGCTGTTCCGCTCGTAAGATTTTGTGGTGCCCACAGACCTCCCTGTTTGCAAAGTCGATTGGGTGGAGACCATTGCTGCCTTCGGTGGCACAACAACAAGAGCCAAATATGCTTCCACTTTATAATGCTTTGCACTCTTGTTTTGTGTTCTTTGACTACCTAATTTATCTCTACAGTTTTGGAGACTTCTCAATTAAAGAAAAAAACATATTACCACGTAATACAAAATGTATGGAATATTTGAGCAAAAATTAATTTGTTTACACTTAAAAACTTCCTCTCATTTTATGGTTGTCTTGGATTTGAACACACTTTTGAGTGAGTAATCAATGCCCATAAACATTGGATCAACCATATACTATAAGTATATTAATAATTGTTTATGATGTCAACAAGTAGATCTAAGGAGAATTTGATAAAAGTTGGTCTGGTAAGATGACTCTTATGATATAGGTATATATGGTTATGAAAGTAGTAGTATGTTAGACGTGTTTTCATGTTGTGATTGATTGGTATTGTGCCTCAATACTTTATAACATCTATTTGATAAAAACTATTTGATGCTTTCGATAGTGGATTTTCTCTAAATTCATTAGGTTATTTCCTATTATAGAGTATTGGTGTAGATGATTGTTTCATGCTTTCAATAGTATTGGTGTAGATGAAGTTTCATGGTGTAGATGATTGTTCAATAGTTAGATTATGTTATTGGTATACTTTTATTTGATTTCACATGTTAAGTAACTTTCCTTTATGCTTGCGTGGTTTTTAAGAACGAATAGTAGAAACAATTGTTAAGTTGTTACAAACTATGTCCTTTTACAAGAATGTTACATGTACATTCTTTCAAGTTTTTCTTTTAGTGCTACGTAGACTTGCTTGGTTGGAAGATTGTATTGTTTTTCTTTTCAGTTTGGAGTAGATTTAAGACCCAACATTTGGGGTGGCATTTTGCAAGCTTAGATGGACCTTGCATCGAGAAGATTGTACCACTAGCAAGTTCGAGAAAGGGTTTTGTAGAGCACATCCATGACACAAAAGTTATAGGTTACAATGCTACCCAAAAAAGGAGATTCGAAAGTCTATTCCAAGTAGGAACGAAGATGTTGACCATGCGTTGGAGATATTGTCAAATGCTAGAATGTTGACATAGGGCACTCTCATTGAGGAAAATAAATAAGAATATATTTTGGGGTATGCAAGTGACCACAGGGAGCATGAGTCCCACAAGCCTCCATTGGGAAATCTACAAAATCTCCAAAAGCCCTGAAAAAAAAGACTCAAAGTGTTTGAAACCTACTAAAGGATTTGTATGACGAATTGTACTATGCAAAGAACAACTATATTAAGGCCAAAGAGAAACATCAAATGGATATATCTATGCTACCCACCTTTTATAGTATAAGAAATGTCACCAACCTTTACCCTTAGTACAAATAATGAGATAGAGAAAAAAACTAATTCATTGACAAAATAAGTTGCATTGTTCATCTTTATGTGGTAGAACACATTAAGAAAGAACTAAAGCACCTAGAAAATGTATTCAAAGAAAATGGGTATAATAAGAAAGAATTTGATAGGGTTTTTATAAGAACAAAGAGGAGACCTAATACCAAAAGTACTGATGAAAACATGGAAGGGAAAACTATAAGCCTTCCTTATATAAAAGGTACAACTGATAAGATTGAAAATATTATAAAAAAGGGAAACATTAAGGTCTCTTTCTTGCACCCTAACACAACAAAGAATTTATTGGATCATGCCAAAGATACTATTGATCCAAAAAATAAAAAAGAGTATATTCAATCCCTTGCTCTTGTGGTAACCAATACATCGGAGAAACCATGGGATCAGTTCTAATAAGGTTAAGTGAACGTTGCACAGGCCTGAGGCATAACATAATTAAAAAATCATCTTTGGTTGAACACTCCCACAATATAGGTCACCATATATGCGTAGAAGATGCAAAGATCATTGCAATAATGGATCACTATGGAAAAAGAAATATACATGAGCCAATGGAAATTTAATTAAATGAGAACAATTTGAACATAGATGAGGGTCTAAAGCTAAGAAAAATGTGGATGCTTGTCCTTCAAAATCTAAAATAAACAATAATAACCTTGGTCATTATATGGACAACTGACATCTTTAGATAAGGGTTCTTACTATTAATATTTTTCAATAAACAAACCATTCATTTGAGCTTATTAAACTCCCGAGGATGATCCCTACTCTGGGATTGAAACATTGAGAGTAGTTTCTTATAAACCAATGCAGTCTTATAAACATTAAAATAGGTTACAATCAAAGGTATTATGTGGGGATTAACATTGAAGTTTATACAAATTGGATCCACATGAAAACAATTGGATATCGACTTAGGTGCTATGAGGATTGACACATGCAAGGTTCGAGGCTATGGATGAGGTTGGAGATAAGGTTGATGGTGTGAAGGGCCCCATGCCATCCCAACCAATTTCCAGACTTGCATTAATATAGTACTCTCAATGTAAAATCACAGGGAATGTAAATGAATCAAAATAAAACATGTTAAAAAATGAGAAGAAAAAGAAAAGAAAAGAGAAATTGTGTATTTAAAAAAAACATGAAACATTATTTCTCTAATGTAATTAAATAAAAGACAAAAGAGGAGAAGCTAACACTAATCTTGGGGAAGTTGAAGAGTTGGGGACACCTAGCCTTCCAACTAACCCCCCAACTATGCTAATCTCCTATTTACTCTTTCACCTCAAAGGAAGAAGGGTTCTTTGGTTGAAAGTGAGAGGAATTACAACCCAAATTCCCATGTGAAGACTAAGAATGGACCAGAGAACCTGAGGGTATTGTAACCTACATATTGTCAAGAAATAAAGAGCTTGTCCGAAGCAAATTGAATGTTGGTTTTCCCATGTGGGTTTCTAAGGTAAACACTAAGTTCTTCTGTGATTAATCTCTTTGTTTGTTGTGTTATTTTTCTATATATAAGTTTTAAATTAAGCTACTCTATATTCTAATGGTTTCCTAGTAATTTTAATGGTGTGAAGTTTCATTTAGTGGAAATGCTTTGAGTTTTTCTTCATGAATTCATTCCTCTTGGCCATTAAAGAATACCAAGAACTCTAAAATGCACACCATTGGTTTATCTCTGAGATGCGAGATCAATGACTTTGATAATATGGTTGTTGCATTATTGTATAGAGTTTCCAATTCTAAATTTTATTGTTTAATTGATTGTTGGAAAAGAGAAAAATTTTGTTGATGTTATCGATGGATTCCATGGATCATCTTCTGGTTTTCTAAAGCTTAATTTGCTTCCTATAGACTACTGGGATCCCATACACAACCTAGGTACCACTAAAGTTCATCCCACATGCCATATGAGTCAATCTTAAGTGTTGGAATACTGTGAGGGGGGGTAAATCAATATTGAGCAATTTTTACCAATTCTTAATCAGAACATGTGAATATGAACTTCATAAACATTATATCATAAACAATATCAATACAAAATGCATAAAAAATAACCATATATACACAATACACTAGAATTTACGTGGAAACCCAAATGGGAGTAAACCATAAAATGCTTTCTTATATATCAAAGATTACATTAATAGGAAGCACCAACTTCCAAATTCTCCAGCACTAGTTCGAAGGAGGCTCCAACACCCTATTTATAGGCTCCAACCTGAAGGAAGATACAACTCCTTGAATTCTCGAGCTACAACTGGAAGGAGGCTCCAACCCCCAAGTTTACAGGCACCAACCTGAAAGAAGCTACAACTCCCTGAGTTCTCTGGCTCCAATCAGAAGGAGGCCACGACCCTCTGATTTGCAGAATCCAACTTGAAGAAAGCTCCAACTCCCTGTGTTCTTTGGCTTCAACCTGAAGGAGGATACAAACCCCTTTCCTTTCCCTATCCTTCCACCTTGAAATATAAGTGTAGACTCAACCTGTCACTACCATTGATATTGTCACTGCCACTGTCACTGATACATCAACCTGTCACTGTCATTGTCCCTGTCCTTTTCCATGTCCCTGTCACTGTCACTATCATTTATATGCCATCATTAATCAACTATAACCATATCCATTCACATGGATACCAAACCATCACCAAGATGTTCATAAACCCATATTCCATAACAAGCATGTGCTATATCCATACACCATGTACCATATCTATCAGCCATGTACCAAAACCTGTACCATATCATGCATCAATCATGTACCATATCATGCATCAACCATGTACCAAAACATTTACCATATCAACCATGTACCAATAATACCATATCAATCAACATATTCCATACACCATGTACTGTGAGTTGTGCCTCATCCATATACCATGTCACTCATAATGTGTCTCAATCATGCCATACACCAGGTACCATAAGATATGCCAAGAGAAAGTTCCATAACATCAATGATGTGCCTCAACCAAGTACCAAAATATATGCTATAAACAATGTACCATAACATCACCAAGATGTGTCTCAACATGCATCAACATCACCAAGAAATGTACCTCATACATGTGCCAAAGATGTGCCTCAAACCATGCACCAGAGATGCGCCTCAAGCATGTGCCAATGCCTCAACAATATACCAAAGACATGCCTCAAGCATGCATCATAAAATAACCAATGTATAACCATCAAAACATGCATACAAACATACCTATAACTTTGTATCAGACTTGGTGCATCATCTTGCTGTGCTTAGACTTCAACAACCTGGAACAAGAATCTCTCTGAAATTTCCCTTAGCCTCGCTGGACATAGGCCAGTTATCTCGCGGGGCCTCGTCTTAAGAGAATCATACAACCCGTGGGGGTGCCTCGTAGGACACTAGTATCCTGACCCGTTGGGGTAAGCTAAATTAGGGTTTTCTAAAAAAAAACCTTCGCACCCTTGCAATCCCGAAAATTTCTCCTCCACACTCCTTTGTTGCCTCATAATCGTCATCTTAGATTCTCCAAAATATCACTTTCTCACTTAGAAGATATTCAATAAACTTGTGTGTGTCAATATTCTAATGAGAGGCTCCTTGAGGTGTATTTATACCTTTTCAAAGTGACTTCTTTCCTTAACTTTAGCGTCCATCTATACTTGTTATAACCACTTTACCCTTTAATTAATGACTTGTAAATTTTTGTTGTATCTGTTTAGGGGCTTCTTAACCATTCTTTGAGGCTTTCAAATTCATGAGGGAATATCTCCTTAAATTTGAGGAACCACGTGGCGTACCACCTATCACTGGAAACAACACGATAAGGACTATCCATGTATGAGTGTGTTACATGCATTTGCACTAACATTCATCCTATTTTTCCTCAAACAAATCCAAGCTTCATGACCACACCTCTGGGGATTCTCAACAAGGTAGCCATAATTCAAAGGCTTCTTGTAGACTTATTCAAATCATCTTTCTGTGAGGGCCATTCTTAAAGCTACGCCATAAGGGGACTACTTTGGAGACTTCTCCAAATACACCCATCACTTCTAGATTCTTCCAAACTTTCTTCGGGGCTTATTCTAGGGTTTACTAGGTTTGACATCAATGAAAACCAAATATACAAAAATCCCCCCCTTTGGAATTGATGGAAACACTCATACTCCCTCTGTGCCCATCGCTCCTCATCTCTGTTGGATTACTGAGAGGGGGGGGGGGTGTGAATCAGTAATAGAGCAATTTAATCCTTTTTAACCATATAATCCAAGTGTTATATCAATGAAGAATTATCATCCAATAAATACAGAGTAAATAAGCAATGAACAAATGAAAAAACATACACATACACAGTACACCAATGTTTTACATGGAAACCCAAATCGGGAGAAAACCACATAATGTTTTTTATTATATGTCTTGAAGAATTACATTCATTGGAAGCACCAACTTCCTTTGTTTTCCAGCTGTGACTGGAAGGAGGCTCCAACCCCCTAGTTTCTCGGGCTACAACTTGAGGGAATATCCAACTCCCCAATTCTCTGGCTACAACCAGAAGGAGGCTACAACCCCCTATGTTCTCCGACTACAATCAGAAGGTGGCTAAAACCACCTGCCCTTGCCTCGTCCTGCCACCCTGAAGTAGAAGTAGAATGATGGAATCACTGTCAACCTACCACTGTGAGATATACCATTGTAAACCTGTACCAATAAATCTGAACCATGCATCAACTTGTACCTCAACCTGTAATCAACCTGTGCAATAAACAAGTGCATCAACCATGCACCAACCCGTACCAAATAACCTATAATCAACCTGTACCATAAACAAGTGCATCCAACCATGTACCAAGTATGTACCAATCATGTGTCAACTACTCATCAACTATGACTCATCAATATGTACCAACATCATCAACTATACACCTCATGTATGTGCCAACTCATCAACAACTTCAACCATGTACTCAACATGTACCTCAACCAAAAGCCCTCATCAATTTCATCATCCAAATCTGATTTGTATCTTTGTAATAGACCTGGTGTATATGATCACATTCCTGCAAACCTTCTTTAACTTCAACAACAAGAGACTAGCATTTCCATCAAACTTGTTTTTAGTCTCACCTGCCTAGTTTTGGATTAGTCAACAACCCTAACTTGAAGTAATCATAAATTTGTACTTGTAATGTATAAATATCTTAAACTGATACACAATGTTCATCAATGTGTTTTATGCAATTCCTCCAGTTTTCACTACTTGGAACCTCTCAGAAAAGGATTTATAGCAAAAATGACATACCTTGCTCAATTCTGGCTTATTCTAGAGAGCGACCTTGTAGAGCGTGCCCCGAATGGAATATTTGTTGAATTGATATGAAACTATTACATAACATACTATAGACTGTACTCTAACCGACACATTTTGTTTCACTAAATTTGGATCTATTATGAAGAAGTTATGATGTTTTTACCCGAAACATTTGTTTTTGACTAGTTTCAGGACTAACCACAAACCCTATTTCCCACGGAGTGTAACTCCAAAAATACAATGACCCACAAGATGATTTTTTTACCACAGATAATTGGATATATTTTCTCAATGGAATAGCAATTTCATGGTATGAATCATTATATTAGAAAATGTATAGTGAAAATGGTGAGATGACCTGTAAATAACATACCTTAGAAATGACCATCAAAAGAATTTATCCTTCCTTGCATTTCGGCCTTGTTTTCTTCACCTTCCCTCAAAATTTAGGCTTAGATATACTTGGTTACCTCAGAAACCTATAGATATTCAATATTCTCAAGTGTAATTAAAATGAGAGAGCCTTGCCTCTTATTTATACTCTCCAAGTAGCTTCCTTAAAAACATCTTCTAGGTCACTTGGCCCCACTTTCCTTATTTTAGGGTTAAGCCACTTCTAATTTCTCCATTAAATTTATTATTGAAACAATTTATTTTGTATTCACTTTGAATTATAATACACTCATTACTTCACTTTATTATTTATCTTTTAAAATCTCTTAAACCACTTTGAGTACTTTGACCTTTTGGGGCTTCTAGATGACATATGAGGGTCCTCCAACTTCATAAGGCCATAAATCTGAAACCGTGAGGAGTTATGTGACGTTCCAAATACCACAAGAAATGGAATGACATGTAATATCCATATAGAATATTATCTGAAAATATATCATAACTCATACTGTTATACATCAAACAAACTTGGGTCCATTACCCAAACCTGGGGTCTCCAACTTCTCATGGCCATAACTCTCTAACCGTGAGGAGTTATGTGACGTTCCACATACCACTAGAAATGGAATGGAAAGCACTGTCCATCTAGGATCTCATTATTCCACAATTAAGCATGGGTTCTCTTACTCCACAAAGCATCTTCCCGTGAGGGATTTCACCATAAGGGGACCACTTTGGAGTTCATCCATCTTTACATCTTATAAACCATGAAAAGACAATATTGAGTCATCTTTACATCAAACAATATTGGGTCCATTAGCCAAACCTTTGTGCTGCGGGGCTTTTTTCAAGGGTTGACATCAATGAAAACCAACCTTAATCAACAATCTCCCCCTTTGGCATTGATGACAACACTCTGATGCAATACTAAAATCATATCACTCATGCTCCCCTTGCAACCATGCCTCTGTCCTCTATATCTGATAAAATTTCCACTGTCCTCTGCATCTGATAAATATTCCCCCCCTGGAACCATGCCTCTATCCTCTGCATCTGATAAATCTCTCCCCCTTTGTCATCAATGACAAAGGTATCTTTCCATCCGGGGTTTCTCCTCCTGACTAAACTGTCCTCTTATGGTGCTTCCTCATGTACATCTAATACATATAAGATAATCATTCAAAAAGAATTCAAAAAGCATTCATTTTGGAGTAGAAATAACTCCAAGTCTTTGGCGAATATATTCAAAGGCTTCTCGTGGAAGTGGTTTTGTAAAGATGTCTTCCACTTGTTCTTTTGTGCCCACATACTCAACTCTGATGTTCTTTTCTGTAACCTGTTCCCGTAGAAAGTGATACTTGATTGGAATGTGCTTCGTCTTGGAGTGCATAACCAAGTTTTTTGAGATACTGATGGCACTTGTATTATCACAATATATTGGAATGGGCTCATCATACTCAACCTGTATATCTGTCAAAGTTTGTTTCATCCAAAGAACCTATGTACAACATGCTGCTGCTGCAATATACTCTGCTCGGCTGTAGATAGATATACTGATGATTGTTTCTTGCTTAGCCATGATACCAAACACTCACCTAAGTAGAGTGTTGCTCGACTGGTGCTTCATCGGTCATCAATACTACCTACCCAATCTGCATCTGTGTAGGCAATAAGTGATAGATCTTTTCCTTTTAGATACCATAATCCAAACTCTTCTGTTCCTTTGAGATATCTGAAAATCCTCTTTACTGCTAATACATGTGATTCCTTTGGTGTTACTTGAAATCATGCCACCTGTTCAACTGCTTGCATTACATCTGGTCTGGATGTTGTCACATATAGTAGGCTGCCAATCATTGACCTGTATTGCCTCTGATTTGTAGACTTCAAATCATCATCTTTACTCAACTTACAACTGGTTTGCATGGGAGTGATAACTGGTTTGCAATCTTCCATTCCGAACCTCTTTAGCATTTCTCTAATATACTTGTTTTGAGAAATAAAAATTCCTTGGTTGCTTTGACATATCTAAAATCCCAGAAAGAAGGATGGTTCTCCAAGTAACGACATTTCAAATTCATTTTGCATGTCTTTTTCAAGTTTCTAGCTTAACCTGTCATCATCACTACCAAAAATAATATCATCAACATAAACTTCAATTAAAAAAATATTACCTTGACTTACCTTGATGTAGAGGTTGTTGTCTACACTTCCTTTTCTGAACCCTGCCTGCTGCAGATACTTATCCATTATGGAGTACCATGCTCTAGGAGCATGTTTTAGACCATACAAGGCCTTCTTTAATTTACATACATAGTCTGTGTTCTTTGACAGCTGAAATCCTTCTTGTTGTTCAATGTAGACTTCTTCTTCAAATTCCCCATTCAGAAAAGTTGATTTTACGTCCATCTGATATACTTTAACATTTTTGGATCATGCATAAGATAAAAGTAAACGTATTGCTTCCATTTTGGCAACTGGGGCAAATGTCTCTTCAAAGTCGATTCCTTCAATCTGTGCATATCCTTTACAAACCAATCTATCTTTGTTCCTTGTAACCTGTCCATTTTCTTTCAATTTATTCCTGAAAACCCATTTTGTGTCGATCACATTCTTATTCATTGGTCTTGGAACCAATTCCCAAGTGTCATTTTTCTCTATTTGATCCAATTCTTCATCCATGGCCTTATTCCAAAATTCATCCTTGCTAGCTTCTTCAAAACAGTTTGGTTCAATTGTAGATAAGAGTGATAGGTGTGTTTGTTCTGGTGAACGGATTTTTCTTCTAGTCTCAACTCCTGCATCTTTGTTTCCAATAATCTGATTTGAAAGATGATTCTTTTGTACTCGTTTGCTAGGAGTCTTTGGAGATACTTTCTGAACTTTCTCTTCTGCTTCTGTCGGATTCTCTTCATCTTCATCTTCCTCTTCTACTTCTTTTTCATCTTCTTCTTCGAAACGTTGTTCCATTGATTTGTTTTCTTCTTCCTTTGATTTTGGTCTACCTATTTCATCAGTTGTTACGTTGATGCTTTCCACAACTTTGTTCAATCTTAGATTGTAACACTTGTATGCTTTCCTTGTACTTGAGTAACCAACAAGTATTCCTTTGTCCACACGAGAGTCAAAATTTCCCATTCTTCCATCTTCTCTTTTGATGTAGCATTTGCTTCCAAAAACTCTGAAATGCTTCACATTTGTTGGTCTTCCTTTCCATAGCTCGTAGGGAGTTTTATCGGTGTTGTTTCTGAGAATTACTCTGTTTTGAATGTGAACTGTTGTATGCACTGCTTGTGTCCAAAATATATCTGTCAATTTGGAATCCATTAGAATTGTTCGAGCCATTTCTTGTACTGTCTTGTTCTTTCTTTCAACAACTCCATTCTCTTGAGGTGTCCTAGCAATGAACTCTCCATAAATTCCTTTGAAGTGAACTCTCCTCCATTATTAGATCTCAAACATTTGATTCTTGAATCCATCTCATTTTCAACCATTTCCTTGTAGATCTTGAAGTTTTCAAAAGCTTCTGACTTGTTCTTGAGAAACCAAACTGCAGTCATTCTTCTATAATCATCAACTAATAACATAAAGTATTTTTCACCTTTTAAGCCCTTTGTTGTAGTTGGTCCAACTAGATCAGTGTGC
>ML803171.1:9420-73508 GCA_009831015.1 Picea engelmannii
CGCCAACTGAGTTTCTTTTGTGCGACGTGCCCTTCAGAATGCACCACGTGCTCCAAGGGTGCCACTCGCCAACTGGACTGATTAGTAGACCTCTATAACCCCTGGAGTCAACACTCTGCCAGGTGAACTTGTAGGAGACTAAGGGTTCTAAGGAATAAGGCCCCCGCCTTATTGTGCGCCCCTTAGAGTCATTGTGAGCGACTGTCGCAGTTGGCCCTCACAGCATCGTGGGTCCTCTCGAACTAGGTAATCGTTAACCTACAGTTTGAGTCACGACAGGAGTGCTAGCAGGCGGTGGCAGGGCTGCTGTCCACCCCTCTCCCTCAACCTCTCTACAATTGTGTGTGGCCCCTTTACTCCATATGTGAGTCAAGTCGACAAGCTATCTTCAGGCTGCATCATCAATAATCATGTCATAAATGTCAACCTCAAATCATCAAATCAAATGAAACATCATAATAAACATATCAACCCAAAAGCACACTCCCTGACTCAGTCCGGAGTCCAAGGGGGTTCTACCAATGCCTCTGCATCCTCAAGGTCAAAAACCCTGCACACTCAATAAAAATGAGTCAATAGCACCCGTCTACATCAAATAGTAACCATCATGTCATCTGTCAATCACATCATAATCAAATATAAAAGGTCTAACATCAAAAAGGGTCCAGATCACTTGCGAGCAAGTGTCCTCAAATAATACGTGTTCTCAGTGCACCAGAGCGGGATGTTACAACTTATGCGACTATATGCAACTATATGCAACTATATGCAACTTATGCAACTATATTGCAACTTATGGAACTATATGCAACTTATGTAACTATAATGCAACAATCCTAAGAAGATTTAAATAGGACCTAAAAACATTATGTAAATGTACCAATGGTTCCAAATGCAACTATATTGCAACTTATGCAACTATATTGCAACAATTTCGTATGAAACTATATGAAAATATGAAACTATGCAACATGCAACTTATGCAACTTCAACAACTTTATGGAACTTATGCAACTTTACGCAACTTTATGCAACTATATTGCATCTATATGCAACTACCAAAAAACGTATATTGGCACGATAACTTAGCTTCTTATTTCAACGAGTGTAGGTACCACCAAATAGGTATCTGTTGGATCTATCTTCCTTGAGTGATGATTAAGATATAGTAAGAGAGGTTTAAAGTGAGTCATGTTGTACTAGATCTACCGGTTCTAGATCAACTAGGTTGGAAAAGGTAAGGAAAATATTTCGTACCCACATGCAATTTTTTATTGCCAACAGAGGGTCGTGTAATTATGATGCTGAGAGCATAGGTAACATTGAGTTTCCCTTGAGGTATAAACATATAGTGCAATGATGGGCACCTAAGGAGCTACCTGAAGTGGACACAGATTTCCTCATCAGTGGGAGGATGTATCGCATTGCTCGTTCGTCCTTACATGGATTGGGGTTATTTTCCATGGATGGCATAAAGGTCGGCTATGGAACTGTAACTGAATTGATGGAGTATGTCAGACCATTATACAAATACAATCACTAGTTGATGTTGGTCTGATATACGCAAAGTATGTGGAGATACAGAGTTGCCACAAATTATATACAATTACTAGATAACAATAAAAATAAAGGGGAAACTATGTATATTGATGGAAGGCCAAAAGCTACTGGAAACATTGTGGGATTTATAAATAGTACACGACTAATGGAAACAACTAAGAAACCAAATTGCATATTTGAGGCACGTGAAGGAAATCGTATATTTGTATGTGCAACAAAAACAATAGTTCCAGGTGAAAAGTTGTTGATCGATTACAACTTAAATCAAATAGATGGAGAGGGTAACCATGAAAAGGAACCCACTTTGCCTCAGCAGGTAAGTGTTAAATACAGTAAAACATTATGACTACAACAACTAAACTTAATAAATTTCATTATTTTTTTTTCTGTTATTACTGCAATATTTCATTTTCTTAATGTAACAGGTGAATTTCCTAACTTTTATTGATTGATTTATTGTGTCAACATCTGTCCAGGGTGAACGTGTTTGAGTTTCACCTGATACATCTTACCAGGGTGACCATGGCAAGGCACCCGCAATGCCTCAGTAGGTAAATGTTAAATACATTAACAACTTATGACTACAACAACTAAATTTCTGAAATTTCATTATTTTTATTATGATATTACTCCAATATTTCATTTTTTAAATGTTACAGGTGAATTTCATAACTTTTGTTGACTGATTTATTGTGTCAACCTCTGTCCAGGGTGAATGTGCCCAAGTTTCACCCGATACATCTCTCCAAGGTGATCATGGCAAGACACCCACAGTGCCTCACCAGGTAAATTTTAAATACAGTAACAACTTATGACTACAACAACTAAATTTCTGAAATTTCATTATTTGTTTTTTGATATTACTCCAATACTTCATTTTTTAAATGTTACAGGTGAATTTCATAACTTTTGTTGATTTATTTATTGTGTCAACTTCTATCTAGGGTGAACGTGTCCGAGTTTCACCAATTACATCTCTCCATGGTGACCGTTGAAAGGCACCTGCTGTGCCTCACCAGGTAAATGTTAAATACAATAACAAATTATGACTACAACAACTAAATTTCTGAAATTTTGTTATTGTTTTTCTGATATTACTACAATATTTCATTTTTTTAATGTTAGAGGTGAATTTCATAACTTTTGTTTATTGATTTATTGTGTCAAATTTTGTCCAGGGTGAACGTGTCCGAGTTTCACCTGTTACATCTTTCTAGGGTGACCGTGGAAAGGCACCCGCAATGCCTCACCAGGTAAATGTTAAATACAATAACAACTTATGACTACAACAACTAAATTTCTAAAATTTTGCTATTGTTTTTCTGATATTACTGCAATATTTCATTTTTTTAATGTTAGAGGTGAATTTCATAACTTTGTTGATTGATTTATTGTGTAAACATCGGTCTAGGCTCCCACAGAGGATATTGATGAGGACGAAATATTTTATTCGACAAACCCAATGACAACTGTAACGAAGGCCTTGAAGAAGGCTAATATGGAATATCTAGGTTTGATTACCAAAAGATCCCTGATAGACGAGGACAGGGAAAGAATTATAGAGCTACAAACTACAATAACTAATTATGGGGTAAGTGGCATCCTTACATATTTTTATTAGCTATGAATATTTCATATCCTTTTTTTAGTTTTATATTTTGTATATGATCTGATAAAGAAAAATTTTCTGTTTGTAGGAGTTTTTAAACCCTGTGCGTGGGGAACCTGTCAATCTTGCAACTACTATAGGTAGCAGTGAGGGTCCAATGCAAAAAAAAGGTCCACGTAGCAAAGTGCAAGTGAGGATTTTTGAGCCTCCTGAGGTTCCCCTCGAATCCATTGATGAGTGGGGTGATTTTGACCGGCATGACATGCCAGAGCATGATGAGTCGGAACCTGGGACTCCACATGATGACTTTAGAGAGGAACATAGTGTAGGTGCACATGATACTATTCTACATGGAGCAGAATGAATTAAAAGCACTGGTTCACTAGATGTCACCTTTCTAGTGGATGACACATGTGTTCTGATAAAGATTCAGAAGATTGCAGGTAATTGTCCCATTAATTGATTCATTATTTTAATGAAATTGAAATGGACATTTGTTCAGATTATTAATTGATTAATGGATAACACATTACTGCAGGAAACAATGTTTTCTATAGAAACTTACATGACAAAGCATTGGAGTTGTTTGGCCCCACCATTCGCACATGGTGGAATGGCCAAGATAGCAAAAAGAAAGATGATTTAATAGATCACATGGTGAACTTGTTCAACAACACTTTCAGCAAGAAAGTGGTTTCAAAGTTAGCCAGAGAGAATTTAAAATACACAAGGGCCCAGTATAGGGATAAATTGCAAATAGACCTAAAGCACGAGCACCCTCCCATGGTTTCTGAAAAAGAGTGGAAGGCGCTAATAGAGGATGCAAATGAGAACTTGTTTAAAAAACAAGGAAGACAACCACAAGATGGTTAATCAAGGTACAACACATGTCATATTATCAGTGAAATATGAGCATTTATGTTTTTCTTTCTTGTTTTAAGTAACAATTTTGATATCTATTTTTTTTCAAAAATTCTATATGTAGGCTACCAGACACATCAAAAGCAACAAAGGCCATAGTGGAAAAACACGACCAGCGTAAACTAGAATAGGGTGGCTACGGAAAACTCAAAGCGCGAATAGTAAGATTTAAATGATTAATTGTGGTTAATATTTATTTAATAGTAGCGAACAAATATATGTTTTTGTTATTGGTATTTTTAATGGTGTTATGCATTGCAGTTAAATATGTTTGACACTGCTACCACCGAGGAGGACCTGAAGCTTGGTTACAAGCATGGTTTTAAAAGTGTCATTGAATATAGAAAAATCTTGGGCTAGACTCTTATCTCCCTAGCCACGCAGGTAAATCAAATGAATAAGGAAACCACAGTAGCATGCTTGTAAAGTCTTTTCATATTTTATTATATTACCCTTAACTAAGTATTTATGTTTGTTTTCAAGAAACAGTGCTACTACAGTAGTGAATCAAGCAGTATTCAACAAACACCACATCATACAAGGGTCCACATGTCTAGTGATAGTGTAGAGCATAGTACCCATTCCGGTATGTATGCTTTAGAATTATAAATATTAAATGTGATTGTAGATATTTATTTCCTTATGCATACTTATATATTATCTTCTCAAAATTGAAGAGCATGTAGCTTAGGAGGGTGAAATGCGAGAGCAACCAAGTGGATAGGAAATTAATGCACCAATTTTCCGAGCTACAGAGACAGGTAAAGAGCAATATTGTAATGTTAATCAAAACAATGAATTAGTTATTTCAATTACATTTCAACATATCGATATGATCATTTTTGTTGTTCCAATTCACATCCTTGAACCGATGCTAGCTAACCCCTCTCAGTGACGTACCAGAAGTATGGTACCTGAGCGCACACAAAAAATAGAAGGACAAGGCACATTAAATACAATGTCCTTGGATGATGATGATATCCCAATTGTCAGTTATATGAATGTAAAAAAATGTAAATCAAAGAAAAAATAGATGTATAATTTCATCACCTTTTTTTGGATCTTTATCAATGTAATTTATATGTTCATGACCTTGACTATCCTAGTTATGCATTAATGTATATATGTTTTCCATATAGAGAAAATCATTTGTTGGGTATGGGAAATTGAGAGCGATGTGAGGGGGGGGGAGGGGCCATATGAGCTTCCACCTTCACGTGGTTGGCCCTAATTAGAAGAGAATAACCTATTCTCGAAACAAAGAGAAGCTCATTAAGGTATGCGACAACTTAATTTTTTTCTAGAGTATTTTACATAACTAAATGCATGCTTATTTTCTTATTATAAATTATTTACTCATATAAAAAATTTGTCTTTTATGATTCATGCAGGTCTTGGTGATCGAAATGCATCTCGTTGACAAGTCTTATCAATTTGTATGGGCTAATGGATTTGGCGAAAGAACAATAAAAGGTAAGGGTTTTGACGTGTTTTTAAAAGTAGGCATTATACTAGTAAAGGTTCACAATCCTCATGAATATGTAGATATTGATACATATGCCAAGTTCCATGTGGTGTTTTGGTTTACTTGTAGATCATATTTTAAATATAATTTTGGTTTACTTGTAGTTTTTTTATAAAGAATTACAACTATTTTAGAGAACCCCCATATACAAAGTCTTTATCCATATCCTCATTGTGGTAAATTACAGATCTGAGTTTCTCTCACAATTTCAGACAATTTAAAAAAAAACATTAGTCGAAACGGAGTTTGAAGTGAAGATATCAACATTTTAAATTCAACAGTTTTTTAGGGGTTTTCCAGAAAAAACCGCGAATTTCTATTGTAACTTATTGTTCTATTTTTTGGGTTTTTTCATGACGGCTGTGTGACCTTGGTTTACAATGGAGGTTGTACTAATTCAATATTGTAGCTACCATTCCTCAATGGGAACCTGGTTCTCTATTTTACTTCATCACTATGGTCCACACTTATCGATGAGACCCTGGTATATGGTTGTACATCAAGAATTGAGGACAACACTTTCATAACGAGGATGGAATATAAGGTAGCTAGAGATGTAGTGGGGGGGCCAGAGGGACCATAGTTATAATAGTGGAGGTCATTCAATTTAAGGTGTACTAGGTCCACTGTATTATTAAATAAGACCCACTATGGTAGTTAGATATAATAAATGGATAGTTAGATATAATAAATGTAAGATGACTTCTTAGAAGGTTCTACTTCTAGAAGATTCCTCCTCTACAATTTTGTAAGGTAATGGTAGCACTATATAAATGGGTTCAAGCAATGTAATGATACATGAAGATAATTAT
Source organism: Picea engelmannii (assembly GCA_009831015.1). Classification (NCBI taxonomy): domain Eukaryota; kingdom Viridiplantae; phylum Streptophyta; class Pinopsida; order Pinales; family Pinaceae; genus Picea; species Picea engelmannii. Next base: position 15,848 of record ML803171.1, read on the forward strand.
TGTATTGTGAGTTGTATCTCAATAGGAGGATTCCCCCTCGAAGAGGCAAGTGAACAAGAGATGATCCCTTCCATAATAGGATCCATTGTATGGTGTTTCCCTAACTCAAGGGTTTTGTAATAATAAAGTGTGGTTTCTTATATATTTCTCTGTGGATATATTGTGTATTCAATATTTGTGGTGATTATATTTCTACATCTATTTAGGTTCTTAACAATTTCCAACTTGGGAAGCATACATAAGTTAGATTCAAGACAAAAAATACTCTACATCAAAACCCTTGGAGCTTGTTCACACTGACCTTTGTGGAACTACTAGAACTAGAAGTATACAAGGGGAACATTAATTCATCTTGATTATTTATAACTATACAAGGATGACCTACGTATACTTCCTCAGAGAAAAATGAGAGGAATTTTAAAAGTTTAAGGCATTCAAAGCTTATGTGGAGAAGAAGATAGATCTCAAGATGAAATGTTTGAGATCAGACAATGGAGGAGAATTTTCGTATAATGAAATCAATAATTTTTGTGAATATCATGGAATAAAAAGACAATTTTCATCTCCAAGAAATCAACATAATGGAGTTGTTGAAAGGAAAACAAAAATGTTCAAGAGGATGCAAGGACAATGTTGAATGAAGCCAAAATTCCAGATATCTTTTTGAGAGATCAAATATATACAATAGTTCACAAACTCAATCGAGCACAATTGATCAAAGATCTTTTCATCGAAGTGACTTATAAAGAATTGTATTAAATGGGCATAAATTAAAGTTCACCATTAAAGACGAAAAAGTTCAATAATGAAGAGACATAAGCATCAAATATGAACATAAAAAATTGATAATGAAGTTTGTCCCTAGTGGACTACGTCTTCGGGTCCTTCTCTCAAATGGATAGGCCTTTTTATTAACTCATCAAAAGAATTTGGAAAAATACATAAGTATACCTCTTTTTGGAATTAAGCTACAGAAGCTTTGGTCAGATCAGAAAACAAACAACACCATTGAATTTGTGGCATCAAATTACCAAAAAATGACTATCTATATGCCTCGATATGACTCTATAAATCCCAGGCCCAAGAGAAATTATGTCTCAATTTCTATGCCCTACAACATGCAATTAATTCCAAGAAAATGTCTCAAAAACTGGGCCCGACTGTATCGTCGCGTGCCTCTTCTCGTGCACTGATGAATTTCAATTTTTAAATAAAAATTGTGGGGGATGTTAACAACAGGGCCATTTGGCCTATTGGTTGGTGGAGTTATAGGTAAGTCATATATGATGGGGGGGTCCCAGGGTCAAGCTCTCGGACCCACCCTTTTGGGTGTTTGTTATAATTTATATGCATATATGTGTTTGGTGGTTCCATCAACTTGGAGTTAGTTTGGATATGTCCATTGGGTGCCATATCTAGTGGGGTTCCACCAAATTTGGTGAACCAACCATTTTTCTTTTTGAAATTCGGTTCTTGGGCCCTTATTGGGAATTTTCCCACTACCACGTTGCAGCCCATGATTGGGCCACATGGCAGCCAACCATTATGGCATGCAACCACCTGTACAGTCACCTTCCATGTTAGAGTATGGTTTGCAACCTTAGTTGACATATTATCCTGCGATGATATCCTGCCACATCACTGTATGGTTGTCCACGTTGCTGTACTAACTACCATGTGGCACTTTTTCATTGGTCCATGCATCGACCCAAAAAATCCAAAAACGAATGACATGTGGCAACCTATGGTGCTTCCACATCACCATGTTGATGTCAACATGACATGTGTCACCTCCTATGTGTTCCACATACCCTGTACAGATGCTGACATCATATGTACTAATGTCGACGTCAACAGTATGGATGTAGACTCTTTCCCTATTGACTAGGCTAGGTTGACCAAACTTTGACCGCGAATATATTTCGATTTGTAACTGCATTTGATGAGTCATTTACGCCATTGGAAATCTTGCGACGCGCTCTTTGTGATGATGCCACTTTGACTGAGTTTTGAGGACTTTGATATTTTTCCCTCTCTCTATCTGCTGAGGCCATTCTGAGCTTCCTGAGTTTCTTCTGCAATTTTTGAGTTGTCCTTGGTCTTCTCTAGGTCGTTTTTGGATCACGCCTTCCCAGTGGGAGATTTTGGGACCACAAAAAGCTTTCATCAATCAAAAAATAAGTGAGGGAAGAGTTCCCTCACCTTGTCCTTCTCAATCCACTTTGCCTTTCTTGGATGTGTTCCCTTTAATCTTACTCAAAGATAATCAACATCACCCCTACGTGAAGTCCTCGTCCTTCTGTCTAGGATGATATCCTCCTTTAACGCATACAAATACTTAGGAGAAAAATCATCAACTAAAGGTATTGAAACTTTCTCATCCCGATCCATGATCATGGGAGTCTAAAAAATTTTCAAGTTCTCTACATTTACAACTGAATAGATCTGCATATATGGTGGAAGATCTAGATGAAAAATCATTGGTACCACTTTTCTCCAAAATAGTGAAGGGTCCATAAGGAATGGGCTTGATATTCTTGCCTTCACCCTTCAATATCTCCTTGATGATGTGAAGACATACCTGGTCACCAACCTAGAACTAGTGATCAACCCTGTGTTTGTCATGCTGAGCTTTATAATGTGCTTGACTTTTCTCCAATTGTTCCCTGACTACTTGGTGTACCTCCTGGATCCTCTGGATGAACTTGTGGGATCTTTCTTCATTTCTTTCTTCATTAAAATCGACATCTCGCCCATACATCAAGTCCAAAGGAACTTTGGGTAGGTACCCAAAACATGTCTCAAAAGGTGAACACTAAGTGGAGGAATGTAAGGCTCAATTGTAAGCATGTTGTACATAAGGTATCTCTTCATCCCATACTTTTGGATGCTTGCTACAGTAGCCTCAAAGGAAAAGTACATTGTTCAGTTTACAACCTCTGTCTGTCTGTCGGTCTGTGGATGGAAAGCAATGTTCCTCTTCAACTTGTTGTCCATCATTCTCCACAATCTTGTCCAAAAATCCCCAAGGAATTTAGTATCTCGATCCAAGATAATGGATGTGGGTAACCCAATGTGAACCCAAACATACTGAAAGAAGAAATTAGCAGTATTCTCAACAATGATATGCTTTTCACATGGCATTAAGATACGCATATTGTTGAATCTATCCACTACAACATGCAAATAGTCATGACCCCCTTTTGACATTGGTAAACCCCCTAAACAATCCATGGAGATACTTTCCCATGGATGGGATAGAACAAGTAGTGGTGAATATAGCCCTAGTTTTCTATTAGTGGGATTATAAGTAGAACACATCACACACCTCTTTACATATTTATTTACATTTCTTTCATTTGAGGCCAGTAACAAAACCTCTGCAAATGATCCATTGTTTGTCCTACCCCAAAATTCCTAGAAACAAGAGAAGTGTGAGCTTCTTCTATCACATGGACTCGTTCACTTGTAGGAATGCATATCTTTCCAATATGGTAGAGTATTTTTCCCTACAGACAATAGTTCTATACTTGTGCACCATCAATTAGCTTCTCATATACTTCTTTAAAATATTCATTAATCACATATTTTTCCACATAGTTATCATGAGATAAATAATTATTCTTCAAAATAATAGAAGAAGCAATAGGAGGTCTAAAAATCATATCAGCTACCTTGTTACTTGTACCCTTTTTTTACTTGATTACCAAATCAAATTGTTGTAGGAAACCCATCCATCTGTAATTTCAAGATTGTTGCAATTTGGTTTGTGGTTGGAGATACTGTAAGGGTTGGTGATATGTATGTATGATTGTTTCCTTCCCTAACAAGTAGTGCTTCCATTTCTTTACAATTTGAACTAATGAATATAACTCTTTATCATATGTAGGATATTTAACAACAATTTGGTTAAAAGTTTCAAAGTGGTAACAAATAGGCTTACGATATTGCATCAATACTGCACCCATGGTGTATCTACTGGAATCTGTCTTGATATTGAAGGGTTGTTGAAGATTCAATGGTTCTAATATTGGTGTGGTACTGATATTTTCCTTCAAAGTGTCAAATTCTTTTTGTTGCTTTCCTCCCCACTGAAAATTCTTATTCATACTGGTTAAGGCATGCAAAGAAGCTACTATAAAGGATAAGTTTGAAATGAACCTCCTCCATTATTGGAATGCACCTAAGAAGCTTTGTATCTCAGTTACACTTTTGGGCTCAGGCCAATTTACAATTACATCAATCTTGGAAGGATCAATTTTTAATTGTCCTCGTCCTACAATATGACCTAAGTACACAAGTGCACTCTTGCCAAATTCACATTCATACAATTTTACATAGAACGTTTCCCTTTGCAAAGTATCCAATACTTTGTTTAAATGCCTCACATGTTCATCCCAATTCCCACTAAAAATAATAATTTCGTCTAAATATACAATCACAAAATCATCTAGAAAAAGCCTCAATACATCATTAATCATACGCATGAAGGCTGCCAGAGCATTACATGGCTCAAAATACATAACTAACCACTCAAACAATTCATTTTTGGTTTTAAAGGAAGTATTCCATGCATCCTGTTCTGTAACCCTGATCTGATGGTATCCATTGCACAAATCCAACTTAGTGAAATAAACAACATTCTTTAATTGATCAAGTAAATAATCTATACAAGGAAGAGGGTATCGATTTTTCACCATGATTTTATTTAAGGCTCAGTAATCGACACACATTCTCCATGTGCCATATTTATTTGAAACCATCATGATAAGAGAACCAAAAGGAGATGATATGGGCCTGATAACCCCTTGATCCAACAAGCCTTATACATGCTTCTTTATCTCTATCATCTCTACCACTAACATGTTGTACATTCCCACATTAGAAAGAGGAGAATATTTTTGAAGATGTATTTCATGTTGGATTTCCCTCTTAGGAGGTAATCGATATGGTTCCTGCAAAATATCATCATACTTAGAAACAATATTAATTAATTATTTCTTATGAGAAGGATCACATCCTTGGAAAGCGTCAATTGTTCCAACATATTTCTCCCTTACGACTATGGGTACATATATGTTATTAGTGTTTATGAGTCTCTTCATTTTCCCTGCACTAACAAGTGTTGTGTTTACCCTCATGCTATGAGATATAACAATAAATTCCACCCCCCCCTTAATAAGGTGGTATTTTTTCTCATGACGAGATAATCTTTCTTTTCTATCATAAAGATAAGGACTCCCCAACACTATGACACATATATCAAGTGATACAGCATCCAAATCCACTTCATCAATCAAATTTGAAGCAACAGAAAATCTGACCCTACATTGTTTGGCGACACTAAGTATTTATTTATCAAATACCCAGCCAAGAGGATAAGGATTTGGATGTGGTTTACTTTCAATACCCATACTTTTGAAAAGTGCTTCAGATATCAAGTTTACTTGGGAAGCCAGATCAAATAGTGTATCTATATTAGTGTGTTTAGATACAACTCTTATGTGAAATAATTCATTCCTTTGTTTTTCATCATCATAAGATTCATTACTGGAATTTGAAATAGCATGAAGGGAATCTTTACCTTGTACTCCAATCATTGTGATATTTCCTTCATCTCCTGAATCGGAACCAAGATCTTGTTTCACTGTAGCAATGGATTTTGTCTTCCCCTTTCCACAAAATTGTTTTGGTCTCTTCTCTGCATGTAGTTTCCAACAATGTTTATCATTGTGACCACTTTTCTTGCAATGAGTGCAATATGGCTTTCCTTCTTCTCTCTTTAACATGGCGGTCTTCTTGTCCTTCATTTTAAACTTCTTAAATGGCTTATGTGGGATATTGGAAGGTTTCTTTGTGGGATCTTCTTGAACATGCTTTCCCCTATTCTCAAGGTGAGTAGCTTGCACAAAAACTTTGTCAAGACTTGTGGGGTTAAACAATAGAAAACTATGAAAAATATAACTGTGAAGTGCTCCAATATACTTCATTAAAATTTCATAAGAATTGAAAGGAATATTTAATGCAAGATCTTTCTTCCTAAATTATTTTGTGAAACTTTGTGTAGTTTGAATTTTACTTTGTCTTAAAGTTTTCCATTTCATCATTGCCTTATGTAAATAACCCAATGGATAAAATTTATTTCTTATCACTGATTTAAATTTCGACCATGAGGAAAGAATATTACCACACTTACTTATGTCCTGAAGTTTTCTCTCCCACCATACAAGAGAGGTGCCTTCCAATCGAAGAGAAGTCAGTTGCACTTTAACTTCCTCTTCATCAATTTGTTGAACAGGAAAATATACTTCAACCTGTCAGATCCAATTATCTAGATTTTTAGGATGAGCATCTCCATTAAACATAGGTAAAGAAAATTTTACATCAAGCTTTAATAATGGTTTATTAAAAGAGGCTTTACAGCTAGAGTGATGAAAATGATGAGAATGCTCAGAGGAAGAAGAACTAGAACTTGATGGTTAATATGAAGGATCAAGAGGGTCTCCTCCAACCCCTTAATTTACCGAAGCATCATCATCATCTTGTGCTTCCTTTTTCTTCCCTTTCTTCTTCATCATGTTCTCCTATTCTCCATACATTCATTCAACCATTTCTGACATGCAATAAAACACCATATGGAAGTTTTTCTCATGTTCATCACGCTTGTCCTCTTATACCATTTTCTTCCTTTGGGATGCATGACCAAATTCGATATTGAAATTATTAAGAGTTTCTTCACCTTGTTTATTCTTGGCCCTAGTAAGCATTCACACTCAAAAATTCATGTCAAATATGATTTCTCTGATACCAACATGATCCAGGATATTTTCACCGAAGTGACTTATAAATAATTGTATTAAATGAGCATAAATTAAACTAAACCATTAAATAAGGAAAATATCGATAATGAAGAGACATAAGAATAAAATATGAACACAAAGACTTGATAATGAAGTTCGTCCCTGGTGGACTACGTCTCTAGGTCTTGATATCAAATAGATAGGCCTTTTTATTAACTCAACAAAATAATTTGGCAAAATACATAAGTATAATTCATTCTCGAATTAAGCTACAAAAGATTTGCTCAGATCAGAAAACAAACAACACCATTGAATTCATGGCATTGAATTACCCAAAAATGACTGTCTCCACACCTCGATTTTACTATGGCACTCACAGGCCTAAGATACAAAATTTCTTAGTTTCTGTACCCTGCAACTTGCAATTAATGACAAGAAAATGTCTCGAAAATTGTGCCCAACCATACCGTCGCATGCCTCTCCCTGTGCACTGGCGGATTTCAATTTTTAAATAAAAATTGCAGGCAATGTTAACAACAAGGTCGTTTTTCCTATTGCTTGGTGGAGCTATAGTTAAGGCATATATAATGGGGGAGGTCCTGGGGCCGAGTCCACGAGAGCCCCCTTTTGGGTGTTTTTTATAACTTACATGAATACATATGTTTGGTGGTTACACCAACTTGGAGGAGTTTGGATATGTCCGTTGGGTTCCAGATCTGGCGGACCCACCTTTTTATTTCTTGAAATTCGATTCTTGGGCCCTCATTGGGAATTTTCCCATTGCCACATGGCAACCCATGAATGGGCCAGGTGGCAACCAACCATTGGGCCACGCCAACCACCTATACAGTCACTTGCCACATCAACATACAGTCTTCCACGTCAGTTTCCATATCATCCTACCATGTCACCATATGGTCTGCCACATGGTTGTAAGGATTTCCATGTGGCACATTTTCATTGGTCCATGTATTAACCCAAAAAATAAAAAAACAAGTGACACGTGCCAACCTATGGTGTGGTTGCATCACCATGATGACATGTGTCACCTCTTTCATGTGCCACATACCCCGTACAGATGCTAACGTCATCCATACTGATTTTGACGTCAGCAGTATGGATGTTGACTCATCCCCTACTGAGTGGGCTAGGTTGACCAAACTTTGACCCTGGATATCTTTCGATTCGTAAATCCATTTGACGAGCCATTTACGTTATTGGAAATATTGTGATGTACTCTTTGGGATGATGCCACTTTCACTGAGTTTTGAGGACTCTAAATATTTTCTCTTTCTCTTTCTACTAAGGCCATTATGATATTCCTGAGTTGCTTCTATGAGTTATGAGTTGTCCTTAGTCTTCTTTGGATCCTTTTTGGATAAAAAAATTAGAGTTAAGAATGAAAGAAACCTTATGAGATATGGTTTGGAAGACCAACATCAGTCAAATACTTCAGAGTCTTTAGGAGCAAATGCTACATTAAGAGGGATAATTATAACCTAGGAAAATTTGGTTCCAGATTAGATGAGGGGATATTTCTTGGTTACTCACAAAAACATTTTTTTTTACATATGCTATAATCTAAAATTGCACAAAATAGTGGAAAGTGAAAATGTAAAAGTAGATGATCTAAAATTGAGAAAAATAAAATCTCAAGATAAATAAAAAAATGATGAAAGGAGAAGAAATAGTGATGATGAAGAAGATGGTGAATTACATGATAAAGAAGATGGTGAATTACATGATGAAGAAGATGGTGAATCACAAAATGAATAAAATGTTGAATAACTATAAGTGAATGAAACACAAATTGATGAATAAAAGGATGAGGAATAAAAACCCTTGCCAAAAGCTCCATCAAAAAGAGTTAAAAAGAATCACCCTGAAATCCAAATCATAGGGGATAAAAGTGCATGAGTAGAAACTAGAAGAAAAATTACATTTGAATAAGAACATGCAATTCTTTCTCTGGTAGAACCCAAATCATTTTCATAAGCCAACAAGAATGAAGATTGGATAAAAACAATGAATGGAGAACTTGACCAAATAGAGAAAAATTAGACCTGGGAACTGGTCCCAAGACCAAAAGATAAAAAAGTGATAGGGGTCAAATGGATTTTCAAGAATAAACTTAATGAAAATGGACACATTATAAAGAATAGATCGATATTAATATGCAAGGGATATGCCCAAGATGAAGGAATTGACCTTGAGGATACATTTTCTCCAATGGAGATATTAGAAGCTATCAGATGGATTTCAAGTCAACATTTATAAATGGAACCTTAGAGGAACAAGTCTATTTAGAATAACCCGAAGGATTTAAGTTAACAAAAAACCGAGATTATGTAAGTAAACTAAAAAAGGCTTTGTATGGTCTTAAAAAAACTCCCAAGGCATGGTTCTCAAGGCTTGATAACTATATACAAAAACAAGGATACAAGAGAGAGACTACTGACAACCACCTATATATAAAAATTGAAGAACAAAATATGATTTTTGTTGTGGTATATGTGGATGATATCATTTTTGGAAGTAATTTGACTATACTAAGAAAAAAAATTTGTACATAAATGCATAAAGAATTTGAGTTGTCTATGCTAAGTGAACTAACTTTCTTCTTGGGTTTACAAGTTACTTATACAAACAAAAGGATATTCATATCCCAAACAAAATATATCAAAGAAATTATAAAGAAAATTAAAATGGAAGATTGCAAACCTATGAGCACTCCCATGGTTACAGGATGAAAACTAAGATTAGATGATGATTCACCATAGGTAGACCAAAATATATATAGATCAGTGGTTGGTAGATTGTTATATGTAACAACAACAAGACCTGATATCATACAAGTTGTAAGACTAACAAGAAAATTTCAGTATGCACCTAAAGAGACTCATTTGAAGGCAGTAAAAAGGATATTCATATATCTAAGAGCTACCATGGATTTTGGATTGTGGTATCCAAAAATAAAATATTTTATGTTAAATGAATATACTGATACAGATTGAGATGGTAGTGTGGATGATAGGAAAATCACCAACGAAAGATCATTCTTCCTAGGAAAGTGTCTAGTATCATGGATAAGTAAGAAGCAAACATATATATCACTATCAATAACAAAATTTGAATATATTTCTACTGCCACTTGATGCACTCAAGTAATTTGGATAAAAAAAAACCTAGAAAACCTACAAGTAAGTATGATCATCCAATTCTTTTTAACTATGACAATACCAGTTCTATAAATGTCTCTAAGAATATTTTTATGCATTCTAAAACAAAACATGTTCCAATTAAATACCATTTTCTGAGACATCAAGTTTCTCAAAAGGTAGTCAAAGTGGAATATGTTGATACTAAAGAACAAATTGTAGATATATTCACAAAACCTTTACCTAGAAGTCATTTTGAATACCTTAGACAGAAATTGGGGGTGATCTCCATACCTAATTGAATTTCACAAGTTTCATTAGAGGAGGAGTGCATGGACAAGGGAAGTATAACCTCAGGGGGAGAAAATAAACATCCCTTCTTTCATTGATCTCAAAGGGGAAGGAGAAAAATTAAAACCCAATTAAGAAATAATGGGTTTTTTTATTGTGTTTCCATCAGTGCCAAAGGGGGAGAATGTTTGACATGGTGTTATGGTGTTGGAATTTGTAACATCCCACTCTTGTGTGTGCTGAGAAAACTTATTCTTTGAGGACACTTTCTTGAAAGTGATCTGGATTATTATACTATTAGTCGTTTTGATTCTGTTTATAATATATGATGGATTTGATGATATGTTATTTTGTTGTATTTACATAGACAACTTCTATTGATTAGGCTCTCCTGAGTGTGCAGGACTCTGTACATTGAGGATGTAGAGGCATCGAAGAAACCCCTTGGACTCCAAATCGAGTCGGGGAGTGGACAATTGGGGTTTGGATGTTGTTGATATGACATATGTGCATATGATTATATGTTATGATGATTGACTATTATTGATGACATGATTCGTTGATGGATGCAGGCCGACAATATCTTGTCGACCAAACTCACATGTGGAGTATAGGGGTCACGCAGGAAAAACAAATATTTTAAGGGAGAGGTGTGGTAGCAACCCAACCACATCCTACTAGAACCCAACCACATCCTACTAGAACTCCCACCATGGCTCGAACGGTAGGTTAACGATTACCTAGTTTAAGAAGACACACGATGCCATGAGGGAAGACTGTGACAGTCAGTCACAGTGATTATAAGGGGCGTGCAATAAGGAAGGGGCCTTATTACTTTGAGGCCCTTAGTCTCCCACAATATCACTTAGCAGAGTATTATCTCAAGGGGTTTTGTGTCAACCAAAGTCAGTGAAGAGGCGAGTGGCACTTTTGGAGCACGTAGTGCGTCTTGAATGACACGTCATGCAAGGAAAATAGAAAGAGGTGAATGAAACCATTGGAGAACCTAGTGCGTCCTGAAGGGCATGTCGTGATTTTAACTGGTAAGTGAATAAACCTAGTCAGCCTTAAAATGAATGATGTGGCAAGTAATATTTAAAAACATTTTTTCTCGAATAAAAATGTTGCCCAACCTAGTGAAATTAAAACCTAGGTCTAAGTAGCACATGTGGTCAAAAAAATAAAATAATAAATAAACATATAACAAGAAGGGGGGAAAGAAATTCAAATTTATTTATGAAAGTAAACATTTTAATGAAGGATTAAAATTTTAAAAAGGGAAATGGTTGTTTTATCTACTTTTACTAATTTAATTATTAGTTAAAAAGAAAAGAGGGTAAATGGTTCTTTTATCTACACTTGCTAAATTAATTTTTAATTAAAGAAGAAAAATGGTAAATGGTTGTTTTATCTACACTTTCTATATTGATTTTTAGTTAAAAAGGAAAAAGAGGGAAACTTAAAAGAAATATGAAACTTAAAAATAAGGGGGAACTTAAAGAAAAGGGGAAACAAAAAGAAAAATATGAATGTATAACTTAGTAATGAATCTTGCCTTGGGAACTTGCTATTTATGAAATCAACTAGGAATTAAGTAAGGTGTAAGTCATTTAAGATTTGTAAGGGAATATTGGGACACCAAGGAACGTTTTTAGGAATATTTTAGGTGGGTGAGGGAAATAGGAATATTTAATTAATTAATAAAATTGATTTTCTGGTGCAACTAGGGGATGGATGACATGTGTATGGGGGAGGTTTTTCAAAATTAATTAACTGAAAAAGGAATTTAATGAGAATTTGGGAAACTAATTACTTAAAAACTCTATAAAATGGATGGAGGAGGAGGAGTATGGATATCATCTTTTTGTGTAATGTTACACTGTTGAATTTTTATCTTGACTAAACTTTATCTTGTGGGAGTTGGGATACCCAGCTCGGGTAACGAGTGGTAGCTCGACCTTGCGAGGCAAAATGGGTGCTAACAGTTCTCTGGTATCGTGTGCATGGCCCATTTGTGGCTTGGGGGGATCAAGGGGAATAAGAGTACCCCTAGCATTGGCTGGGAGGTACTGGTGAGGTCACATCAGTTGGAAAGCGGGAGCTGGACAGAGCGTGCACATGACAATGACTAGGAAATTTCATATTTGGCTACGATATGCATGTGTATATTTTTATTGAATGGTAGTTTAATATTGTTCCTCTGCCTTCAGTACTGTACTTCTGTTGTGTTAAAGATTATGTTTTATTCAACATTTTATGATCAAGAAATTAAAGTCATCCCATCCTTATGCTTGCTATATTTTGAATTGATTTCCCTTGGTGAACCCAAAATCTAATTCATTGACATCTTTGCGTTGTTTTATTGATTAATTCAAAGAAAAATTATTTTTTTATCTTCTATCCCTTATCCCTTAGGTTATTAGTCTGTGCCTGAGCAGTCGACCTAGATCTGAATCGACGATCATCACTCTGGTGTTTAAAGACCTATAGATTCAAATGCCCTTCTTTTATGTGCATGGATAATAAGTGAAGGATAAATTTCTCCTAGTTATCGAACCCTTACTTATATCTGCATTTTTCTGTTATGATTAACCACTGATAGTTGTGCCTTCTTGTGAATGAGTGTCTTTACCTCTTAATTGATTAAAACTCTGATTTTTTCTGCATTTTTAATTTCTTAAACTTTGGTAAATCTCTGCGTTTTTGATTGATAAAAATCCGCGTTTGTGAATGATAACCTCTAAGTTTTGAAGGCCCAATATCTGTGTTTTGGATTAATAAAAATATTCACTTTTGAATGATAACCTATGAGTTTGAAAGGCCCAATATCTGCATTTTTGGATTAATAAAACTCTTCATGTTTGAATGATAAACCCAAGCATTATGGAATGGTAAATCTATGCATCTTTTTAATGATAATTCCCAATGTTTTAAATGGAAAATCTTTGCATTTTTTATGATGTCCAACATTGACAAATGTTTAAACTCCGCATTGAGTGATTAATCTTGAAGGATTAATCTGTGAACAAATTGTTTTCACCAAATAATTTTTACACAATTTTTTTTTACCCAGAAACGTTTTGAAGGATTATTGCATGTGTTTGAATCCCCTTCTTGAACTCCAATCATTTTTACCCAACGAGTTTGATTGACATTGATTTATTTCTGAATGGTTTCTCTTCTTGGCTTTGGAATGACAATGATATTGAATATCATCATTTACATAGTGTTATCATAGTTACACAACGATTTCACAACCCCTTTAGTTGTTTTACCTAGCATACCCACTGCCATTTTCATAGGCACACTACACATATTTCACCCTACGCATTTCGTGGCACTTGGCACAACATTTCCCGCTAGATTTTCATGGCATTTGACACAACACTTCACATCAGAATTTTGTGTCACATTCAAGGATGATTTTAAGGAGGGTAATTTATTTTACAATGTAGAAACCTTGGCGAATCTTACTAATCCTTCATATGCCAAATATAAAGGTTTGGCGATATTTTTGTAATAATATTCAAATTTCTAAGGATTTTATATCGTTTTTATAAAATTTTGGCGATTTTAAAGGTAAAATAATTTTATCCTATAGAATTTGTGCGAATCATTTTTAAAATAGCGATTCTTGTTTTTGGAAAAACCATAGAAAATTAGCCCATGAGCGAAATTTAGCCCCTAAAATCATCCCTAGTCACATTGCATAAATTTTGCATCACGATTTCTAGCGATTTTACCTCTGCGATTTCATATATACTTATGAAAATGTTATCATTTATTTGTCTCTATGATTCCATGTATTTAAATGAAAACAACATCAGTTATTATTTTCTCTACAATTTCATCTATATTTATGCCAACATTATCACATATTTACTCTGCGATTTTAATATATATTGACTGTGAATTTACCCATATCTAATGGACAGTGATTTAATTGCATTGTTGTTGTGCATGACAACGAATTCATATAGTGATTTTATGTTAGCGATTTTCATTTTATGATAGCGAATCAATATAGTGTTTTCATGATAGCAAATTTCATTTATGATAACAAACTCATATAGAGATTTTATGATAGCGATTACTGTAATTTTAAAGAGGTTAATTTATCCCTTGAAATGCCATTCAACAACTATACATTTACTCAACGATTTTAGTAATATTTATACATCGATTTTAGTAATGTTTACACAACGATATATATTACATTGTGTTGACAACGATTTTATTTGCAGACATATGGTATTAATGGCTAGCGATTTGACAATGTTGAAAGTAAACATTTGAAAATGATTTATATAATTTATAGACAACATTATCACTTATTTTATAGATAGTGAATCATTTCTAATAAGCGATTTCAGAGTGGACTAGATACAGTAATATAATAGCTTAATGGATTGAGATTTGATATCCTGGATAGCATCATCATGGATAGCGTTTTGAACATTATTGACCGCAAAATGTTATTACGCAACGATATTATTTATCAAACATTTATGGTTATTTACCCAACGATATCATTATAATTACTAATAGTTTATCAGTTGAATTATCCAGAGACCGCAATAATATAAACATCGTAGTTCATTTATATTATGATAAGTAGTTCAAATATTAATAGACAACATCTAATTGTTGACAACGTTTATTGATTATGTTAAGTACTTATAGTAGTTCACTTTTAATGAAAAAAAAAAACAAGTAGTTATTCCATAATGATAAAGAAAGATCAGTTTAAGGAATGTATGATGCATGTGGATTCAAAAATTTAATGTGAGGTATGATTGGTTAAAGATTAGATTCCTAGGCGCTATTAACCATGTTGATGTAGGATTGATTTGGAATTTAATGTGATGTATGATTCTATAGTAGTCATATTTCCTTTGCGTCATGTTGATTTGTCGATTGGGTTCTTAGGTATAGTCTTCATGTGTTTATTGACAAATATTTTGGTCTCCTAGCATGAGGGATTTATCTTGGGTTAAGGGTCTAGATATGTTATTTTGCACCATGGTCACTATCACACTTATCTCCTTGTGAAGACATGATTCCTGATGAGGGGATCATTGCACACCTTGATGGATAGACGCAAATGATAACTTGCCTAGAGTCTTGTGCTTCCCAATATGGGTGTATTGTTCATTGTAATTGATGTTTTCCTTTAGCTTGTAGGAGTTATCTTGCTTGTGTCAGTTAGGTAGTCACTTTTATTGTATATTATATCACATGTTCGTTCGATTGCATGATGTGATAATGTGTTGGGTCATTGGTTGTCTATTTCCTGAATGCGTAATTTGTGGTTGTCATCAAGTTGTGTTGATTACTTGTCATTGATCGCCTTCCCGCTTAACAAAACAAAAAAAATAGTAATAATTGCACCTGCTTGCGTCACTTGTAGTCATAAGGTTTGGGGTCATTACATATGGTATCAGAGTGGGGTTCGACCCCTCACTTGGGATCACTAGATTTTGTTGAGTTGATTTTGATTATAAGGTTTCTAATTAAATTGATTTGTATTTGTGCAAGTGATCATGGTTAGAGGACGCCGCAGAGGTAGAAAATAGGGTTTTAGGGGAGGAGGTGCGACGCCCCCAGTAGTATCCATGCCTGAGGTGTATAACCTCCAAGGAGATGAACAGGTTGTCCGGCAGGAACAAATAGATGTGGATGATGTGGTTGAGTTGATGAGGTCTTATCGATGGATGTCTGAGGCACTGATCAAACGTTTGGATAGATATGACGCCAGGGCGTCAAAACCCCCTGAGGGTCCACTATGCACTCTGGTCAGTACTTGTAGTATTCATAACAAACTGGAGAAGGTCAAATTTCCTGAGTTCTTTGGTGCCCCGGACGGTGCAGCCACTGAGGAATGGTTGGCGAATATGGAAATGTGATTTTCACTTCGTGACTATACCTCCTACATGAAGGTCCGCATGGCGGTATTTCAAATAAAGGGAAACACTCTTCTATGTTTGAAGACACTTTTGCCACAATTGAACATGGTTGTCGAAGACGTGTCATGGGAACCATTCTAAGAACGGTTCCGAGAGAGGTGTCTATCATAGGAATTCATTGAGCGTCAACTCAATGAGTTCAACACCTTGCGATAGAGAGACCATACTACTCCCAAGTACGAGGCTCATTTTATGGATTTGCTTCGGTATGATCTGCATTTGAATACCGAGAAACTTAAGGTCAACAGGTTCTTATTTTCCCTTAATGTAAAAATTAATGCAAAAGTTAGGATTCTAATGCCTTAGACCTTGCATGATTCCATCAAGAAGTCCCTCATAGAAAAGGAGGATCTTATCAGAGGAGTTCAGAGCCAAACTCTAGCGAGACCAACATGACAGGTGTCATCTGGTGCACAACAGCATCAGAAACCAACTAGGCATTCACCAAGATATTGTGGCTTCCAAAGCGGATCCCCTTTCACTACACCTCGATGACCAACACCTCAGTAGTGGACTCCTTACCGAGGACCACAAGATCAACAAAAACGTTGACCACAACAACAACATTTTAGGTCTGTTTAGTAGAACAGAACACGATTCTAGGACCGTGGGCCGTGAGCTTCTACTTCGGGTACTAGGAGTACTAGACCAAAGAAAGGGTGTTGGACATGTGGGGAGCCACATTACCAGCGTGATTTCCCAGTGGAGAGGACTAGAGCATATGGATCAGTCGGACTCACTATCGTGGGAGATTTGGGCAAGGCCCATCAGATTCATGTAGTGGTCAATAAACACCAAGCATAGCACCAGACAACCATGCTCAAGCCATCAGGCACCATCGCTGACCATACCTTTAGTATTTTGATAGATCCAGGTTCTACATAAATTTTCATTTCTGGGGCAGCGTTAAAAAGAATTAAGGTAAAGGCAGTTGAAAAAGACGAGTTTAACTTTGTAGAAATGGCTTAAGGAGCCAAACATAAGGTTGGAGGGAAGGTTACGGGTTGTAGCCTTAACCTGGGAGATTTTGTCACTAGGTCTAACATGTACGTCATGATCTTAGGATCTTATGACGTCATGAACAATATGGACTGGTTGGAATCACATGAGGTGATACTCAACTATAAGATGAAATGATTAAGTTTGTTCAATGATGAGGGACAGAGACACGTGATTGTAGGTCGTAACCAGGGAGTTTTCCTGAGGTTCATCTCTTCCTTGCAGCTACAAAATATCATGCACAAGGGATGTAATATTTATGCAATCCTTGTGTTAAACGAGAAGGGAGTAGCAGAAGGTCTAGAACACCTTCCGGTGGTGAGAGAGTTTGTGGATGTATTCCCTGAGAAGTTACCTAGGATGCCACCAAGATGGGAATTGGAATTTATCACAGACCTAAAACTAGGGACTGAACCGATAGAAAGAACACCTTATTAGATGTCGACCCTAGAGTTACAAAAGTTGAAAATGAAACTGACAGAGTTTCTAGACCTAGGAATTATACGTCCCAGTGTGTCACCGTGGGGCGCCCTTGTTATTTTCATACAAAATAAGGATGGGTCATGGAGACTCTGCATTTACTACCATCAAATGAACAAGGAAATGATCAATAATCAGTATCTGTTGCCAAGGATTGATGATCTTCTTGATCATATGAAAGGCATGATGGTGTTTTCAAAGGTCGACATGAGATTAGGGTATCACCAGTTATGGATCAAGGAGGATGAATTCCCTAAGATCACCTTTAAGATGAGGTTTGGACATTACGAGTTTATTGTTTTACCTTTTGGACTGAAAAACGCCCCTGGGGTATTTATGAGTTTGATGAATGGGTTGTTCACGAATACTTGGACAAGTTCATCCAAGTATTCATTGATGATATTTTGATTTACTCTTGGACATTGGAAGAGCATGATGAGAACTTGGGCTTGGTACTACAGTGTCTCTGAGAGAAAAAAATGTGTGGGAAATTGTCTAAATGCTCGTTTTATATCAAAGATTCAATACTTAGGGCATGTCATCTCTGAGGAAGGTATTGTTGTGGGGCCAAAAAGGTTGAGGCTATTATGGAATGGCCTGCATTGATGAATGTCCCAGAAGTGCATAGCTTCATGGATTTAGCGGGATACTATCGATGGTTCGTCAATGGATTTTTGAAGATAGCAAATCGGATTACGAAATTGCAGAAGAAGAACAAGAAGTTTGTTTGGACCGAGAAATGTGTAGAAGCATTTCAGAGGCTCAAGGAGTTGTTGACGACAACACCAATACTAAAGGTCCCTGGCATGGATGCCGACTTCTTGGTATGCACTGATGCATCCAAGGAAGGCTTAGGCAAAGTCTTGATGCAAGACGATCAAGTGATCTCTTACATCTTGAGAAAGTTGAGAAGGCATGAGGAGAACTATGCAACACATGATTTGGAGTTGTTAGCCATTGTTTATTCATTGATAGTTTGGAGATAGTACCTTATTGGATGAAAATTCAAACTAAAAACGAACCACTTTGGACTACAACACATCTTTACGCAAAGCGACTTGAACGCGCAACAACGAATTTGGTCGAAATTGCTTAGCAAGTATGATTTCGAGATTACTTACATAAAGGGAACAATGAACACGGTGGATAATGCATTGAGTTGGAGATCGTGTTTTCGGTGATGTCTCTTCATACAAATCTATGTGCAAATATTCTAACTTTACAGTGCAATGATGGTTGGTACAAAGAGGTCAAGGATTTTTTTGGACAAAACGAAATGATGGTACCAAGATTTTAAGGATTTAAGTTGGACGACGACGGATTATTGATATTTAAAAATCAAATTTATGTACCACCTAATGACTAGTTGAGGAGTTTGATCCTAAACGATTCTCAGAGAGAAGTGTACATGGCTCACCCAGGAGTCACGAAGATGAGGGCAGACCTTAAACCCTTATTCTTATGGAAAGGAATGAAGATAGACATAGTCAACTACATGGCAAGAAGTCTAGAATGTTAGCAGGTAAAGGCTAAGCATAGACATCCAATAGGATTACTACAGCCACATGTTCTTCCATAATCAAAATGGGAGGTCATTTCGATGGATTTCATTGTTGGATTTCCACTGACTGCAAGGAGACACAATTCGATTTTTGTGGTAGTCGACACTCTGACGAAGAGTGCTCATTTTATTCCTGTGTGTACGACATATCATGCACCTAACATAGATAGAGTTTTCATCAGTGAGATTGTGAGACTGCATGGCGTACCTAAGAGGATTATATCTGATCGAAGATCGATGTTTACTAGACGACTTTGGACTAGTTTCCATAAGGCCTTGGGAACCCAACTTAACTTTAGTACTACATATCACCTGAAGAAAGACGTGAATACTGAATGAAAAAAACAAATGTTGGAGGAAATGTTGCATATGTATGTGATGGATCAACATAAGCGTTGGGAATAATTCTTGCCACTGGTATAATTCATATATAACAATAGTTATCAAATCACCCTTAAGATGGTTCCTTTTGAGATTCTTTATGGGAGACCATGCCGAACAAATTTGAGTTGGGATCGGCTTGAGGACAGGGTCCTAGTGGGGCCAGAAGCGATCAAAGAAATGGAATATCAAATTAAAACAATAAGAAAAAGGATCAAAGAAGTGTAGGATCGTCACAAGAGTTATGCTTATTTGCATCACGTCGACCGTAGTTACGAGGTTAGCGATCGAGTCTTCTTGTGAGTAAAACTGCATAAGAGTTCGATCAAGTTTGGAAAGGGCGCTAAACTCTCTCATAGGTTCATGGGACCTTTCAATATTATGTAAAGGAAGGGGCCCATGGCCTATCGACTAGCCTTGCATGATTCTTTGAGGCGTATGCACGATGTATTTCACATATATGTTTTGAGACATTATATTAGTAATCCTACACATGTTATTGACATGAGTTCCTTGTAGGTATGTTAAGAGGGTGCACTCACGATGGAGACAATCCACATCCTATACCACGCATTCGACAACTACGATGTCGAACAATAGATCAGGTCAAGGTTCAGTGGGACAACTATAATCCACACTCGACGACCTCGGAGGACGCATATGATATGTGTTAGCATTTTCCATTTTTGTTTTATTGATAGACTTATGATACTGTGATATAGATTATTTCGGCACTTATATATTGTAAAACTTAGGGACGAAGTTTAGACCAAGAGGGGGTGTATGTAACATCCCACTCTTGCACGCACTAAGAAAACTTATTCTTTGAGGAAACTTCCTTGCAAGTGATCTGGGTTATTATACTATTGGTCGTTTTGATTATGATTATAAGATATGATGGATTTTATGATATGTTATTTTGTTGTATTTACATAGACATGTGCTATTGATTAGGATCTTTTGAGTGTGAAGGAATATGGACATTGAAGATGTCGAGGCATCGATGAAACCCCTTGGACTTCAGATCAAGTCAGGGAGTGGAAAATTGGGGTTTGAATGTTGTTGATGTGACATATGTACATATTATTAGATGTTATGATGATTGACTATTATTGATGACATGATTTGTTGATGGATTCAGGTTGACGATAGCTTGTCGAGCAGACTCACATGTGGAGTAGAGGGGTCATG
Organism: Picea engelmannii; assembly: GCA_009831015.1. NCBI lineage: Eukaryota > Viridiplantae > Streptophyta > Pinopsida > Pinales > Pinaceae > Picea > Picea engelmannii. The sequence goes on from ML803171.1 coordinate 36,675, forward strand.
TAGGACAACCAGAGACTTGGAGGGAGAGGTGTGGCAACAAACTTTCCACAACCTACTATCACTCCCACCATGGCTCGAATTGTAGATTAATGATTACCTAGTTCAAGAAGATCCACGACGTCATGAGGGAAGACCATGATAGTCGTTCATGATGATTCTAAGGGGCATGCAATAAGGCAAGGGTGTTATTCCTTGCAGGCCCTTAGTATAGAATAAGATCACCTGGAGGAGTATTGACTCCAAGGGTTTGACATCTACCAAAGTCAGTCAAGACGCAACTGGAACCCTTGGAGAACATAGTGCATCCTGAAGGGAATGCCACGCAAGAAAAATAGAAAGAGGCAAGTGGCACCCTTGGAGCAGCTAGTGCATCCTAAAGGGCACATCGTGATTTTAACTGGTAAGTGAATAAACCTAGTCATCCTTAAAATCAATGATGTGATAAGTAATATTTAAAAACAATTTTTCCCTAATAAAAATGTTGCCCACCCTAGTGAAATTAAAACCTAGGTCTAAGTAGAACATGCGGTCAATAATAATAATAATAATAAATAAACATGTAACAAGAAGGGGGGTAAGAAATTCAAATTTATTTATTAAAGTCAAAATTATAATCAAGGATTAAAATTAAAAAAAATGGAAATGGTTGTTTTTATCTACTTTTGCCAATTTAATTTTTACTTAAAAAGAAAAGAGGGTAAATGGTTGTTTTATATACACTTGCTAAATTAATTTTTAATTAAAGAAGAAAAAGTGTAAATGGTTTTTTATCTACACTTGCTAAATCAATTTTTAGTTAAAAACGAAAAAGAGGGAAACTCAAAAGAAATAGGAAACTTAAAGAAAAACGAGAAACTTAAAGAAAAAGGGAAACGTAAAAAAAAAAGCTAAATGTCTAACTTAGTAAGGAATCTTTCCTTGGGTACTTTCTATTTATGAGCTCAACTAGGAATTAAGTAAGGCATAAGTAATTTAATATTTGTAAGGGAATATTGGGACACCAAGGAGCGTTTTTAGGAATGCTTTTAGGTGGGTGAGGGAAATAGGAATATTTAATTAATTAATAAAATTGATTTTCTAGTGCAACTAGGGGATGGGTGACATGTGTATGGGGGAAGCTTTTCGAAATTAATTAACTGAAAAAAGAATTTAATGAGAATTTGGGAAACTAATTACTTAAAAAAATCTATAAAAAGGATGGAGGAGGAGGATTATGGATCTCATATTTTTTCGTAACGTTACGGTGCTGAATTTTTATCTTGACTGAACTTTCTCTTGTGGGAGTTGGGATACCTAGCTCGGGTAATGAGTGATAGCTCAACCTTGTGAGGCGAGTTGGGTGATAGAAGTTCTCTATTATTGTGTGTGTGTTCCCTTTGAGGCTCGGGGGGCATAGGGGGGAGAAGAGTATCCCTAGCATTGGTTGTGAGGTACTGGTGAGGTCACATCATTTGACAAGCGAGAGATGGACGAAGCATGCATGGAACAATGACTAGGAGCTTTCACATTTGGCTACGATACACACATGAATATTTTTATTGAATCGTAGTTTAGTATTGTTACTGGGCCTTCAGTACTGTAATTTTTTTGTGTTAAATATCATGTTTTATTCTACATTTTATTATCAAGAACTTAAATTCATCCTAGCCTTATGCTCGCTATATTTTGAATTGATTTCCCTTGGTGAACCCAAACTCTGATTACATTGACTTCTCTACGTTGTTTTATTGACTAATTCGAAGAAAAATTGTGTTTTTATCTTCTATCCCTTATGCCTTAGGTTATTAGTCCATGCTTGAGCAGTCGGACAGGAGCCAAATCGACGATCGTCACTTCCATTTTTAAACACCTATAGATTCAAATGCGCTTCTTTCCTGTGCATGGATAATAAGTGAAGGATACATTTTTCCTAGTTATCGAACCCTTACTTATCTCTGTGTTTTTCTCTTATTATTAACCCCTGATTCTTGCACCTTCTTATGAATGAGTATCTTCGCGTCTTGATTGATTAAAGCTCCGATTTATTTTTTTGTGTTTTTAATTGCTTAAAATTTAGTAAATCTCTACATTTTGGATTGATAAAAATATGCGTTTGTGAATGATAAACTTTGAGTTTTGAAGGCCCAATATCTGCATTTTGGATTGATAAAACTTAGCGTTTTTGAATGATAACCTATGAGTTTAGAAGGCCTAATATTTTCATTTTTGGATTGATAAAACTATGCATGTTTGAATGATAAACCCCAGCGTTATGGAATGGTAAACCTCTGCGTATTTTTAGTGATAATTCCCTACATTTTAAATGGAAAATATCTACGTTTTTGATGATGTCCAACATCGAGGAATGTTTAAACTCTACGTTGAGTGATTAATCTTGAAGGATTAATCTCTGAACAAATTGTTTTTACCAAATCATTTTTACCCAAACTTGTTTTTACCCATAATCATTTTGAAGGATTATCGCATGTGTTCGAATCCCCTTCTTGAACTCGAATCATTTTTACCCTGCGAGTTTGATTGACATAGATTTATTTTTGGATATTTTTTCTTCATGGCTTTGGAATGACAACGATTTTGAATATCATCATTTACACAGTGTTATCATAGTTACACAATGATTTCATAACCCCTTTTGGCGTTTTACCTAGCATACCCACCGCTATTTTGGTAGGCACACTACACTTCTTTCACCCTATGCATTTCATGGCACTTGACACAACATTTCACACCAGATTTCCGCGGCACTTTGTAGTGGCCGAATAGATTTAACATCGAATAATTACACAAACAAAATAGTAACTTCTAATTTGTATATGAAAATTCAATAATTCCTTTTAATTTAGCACATACGCAAGTTAAATTTAACAATGAATATTAATTTAATAACCGAATAAAACAAATACATAATTTTAAATACCTAGGTTTGATGCTAACCTTCCGTTTGTTTGCTTGCCTTGTTGACCATTGCTGAACTGTGTAAACACTGCCCAACTCCTTGTTACACCCTGCCAACTAGGACAACGTCCTAGCTCTAGGATATCATATGGATATCCTGGCCCCCGTGCCCAAAACCTCCAGCAAACTGGTGCCTGTACTGATCCAATCCCACTATCAAACTCAACTCCCCTCCCTCCAATNCCAAGAGAAACCTCCAAAAAAAAAAAAAAACCTGTAGAATGATCCCCTTCGTAAACCTCTTTCCCCTCCATATCCTCCCTTCACTGCCTCTTGCATTTACTTCCTTATCCACCCATTTATTACCTTATCCCCTCATAATTAGTATCTTACCCCTTTTAATTAATATCTTATCCCTTTCCGTGTACATAACTCTTTTTTTTTTAATTTAAACAATATAACTTATTATCCCTTTTAAATTTAATACCCAAGTTATTGAATATAATAGGTAGTTAATTAATTAATTAATTAATCAAAATTATAACCTTTAATTAATTAATAAATACTCAATTAATATCATTAGACCAATTGTTATTTAGTTATTAACATGTTAGGAAAAATTAATTACTTAATAAATATTTTACTTAATAATCCCTAAGTATATATTCTACTAGGGCTATTACATACACCCACCCTTCAGGAAACTTTGTCCCGAAGTTAAGGTGTCTTATGGTACAAAGGAAAATAATCTTGGTTCAGACATTCATAAGAAGTAACCGGCATTATCAGTAAGTAAGTCAAGAAAACTCATACATACTAGTGTATATGTGCAAGAAATGGATGTGTAGCTAGTACATACAAGTCTCCTGCATGTACTAATAATCAAAACTATCATCCTTTAGTAATTTATGTATGCATCCAATCTAGTCAACAAGACTAGTCTTTTATAAAAGACAACAACCAATCAATTGTTTGAGAAATCCTTTAATTACTATTATCCAGTTCAACAATTTTATTTTAAACAATTGTGGTTTAGTTACGTGATAATGAATATTCATATATACACATTTCTCTTTGTTTGCACCCAATTCGTCACTAGGTGAGCAAATAAAGAGTGCTTACATGCCCAGTTGGGTCTTTCTAGGCATGACAACTGTAGAGTAAAGGGTTAGAAAAAGAACAACAAAACTATAAACAAGAATTAAACTAAAACAAACTAAAACTATGAGCATATGGAAAAAGAAATAACAAACACAATGGACCAATATCACCAATGTTTTTAGGCTGATCAATTGATGAAATCCAAAGCACAATGAAGAAAGGGAACTGTGGTTCTTTCTTCCTCCAAAGGAAGGCTCTTGAGGCCCTCATAAAATTGCTCTCCTTACAATGAGAAAATGAGAATGATGGTGAAAGAACTCAAGGCATATCCACTCAAGAGAGGGGTGGATAGCTCAATGAAATGGTGCCAATGTGTTATTTCCAAGGAGTGGGTCCTTAAAACAATCTAAGCAGCATAACATTACATGAAATTCCTTGAGAAAATGATGTTTCTTCATGGATTTTTATAGCATGGCATTGGGTGATTATGTAACTCCTTTGAGGTGTGAAAAGGGGCTCTTTAGGGCTCAATTAGGTCTTTGACCAACCTACTCTGCAGATTCAGCTCAGATTTGATGTCAAATCGGCTTGGGAGCTGATCCATTAGTGGTTGGGAGGCTGACCAATTTCAATAAATGCGCTATTTAGCAGGTGCGCGGGTTTTTCACCTAACAGTCGCGCATCGTGCATGCATGCGCGCATTGTACGTTGTTGTTCCGCGCATATGCGCGCGCACCCAGATTCTGTAAAGCGCCCTTCAATTTTTGGTTATTTTGTATAGTTTTTGACCCTTTTGCCATGCTGTGGAATTAATCCTATGTCATGAATGACTTCATTCCTATTTTGACGATGCTGAGTTCTTGTCGCCATGTGCGGACGAAATTTCAGTGATAACACTCTTTTTTTTTTTTTTTGAAGGGAAAACATTAAATTCCACCACAAGACATATCTCCATACCGTCTCAACTATTACTACTCATCCTTCCTCCCTAACCTACTTCCATCTCCATTCCTATCCTTCCTCTGCTAGACTATCTTGGAGCATCAACTATATTGACCTAACTCCAAATAAAACCCGTAAGCGGAAGTGTCACTATCTCGACCAAGCTTCCCTACCAGGCATCTGACAGTCATCATCACACATCTTGGGGAGCGTGAAATAACACCATCCTCCCATGACTTCAGGTTTCATAGTATACACGGTGGGAAATGCCTCCACCCCTCCTAATCATAACTAGGGTCCACACCCTACAATGGAGGATACACGATGGGAAATGCCTCCACCCCTCCTAACAGGACTAGGGTCCACACCCTATAATGGAATATACAATGGCACTGTGTTGCTGGAGGTTTTGTCATCGTTTATTCAGTTTTGGGCAGTGTCATCACCTGAAATCATGCACTGGTCCACATATCATAGCAATGCATCCAAACCAATATAAATTTCACATACAATATTCATACCATAATTTTTCTCGGTTAGTGTTCCTGATATCCACTTTCATCATCATTATCCCTTGGCTATTTCATAGCCCTTAACCTGCAGATTAGTCTATAACACAAACTCATACATTTCTATGCATTATCATCATGTAATTTCATATTATCATCGTTTCAATTTGGTATCCCTGTACTGATAAATTAACATCAAAGTTTTCCAATTAGAAATAGATCTCATAATATCCCGTAATTCAATTTCAACATCCATTCATAAGATTATTATTTACCCAAAATAGATTGCATCATATCCAACATCATCTTAATAGTATTTTAAACATTCATAAAATTCTTCATTCTCACAATGTGTCACATCATATACATCATCATCAATAAAATTTAAACATTCGTAAAATTTACATTCACGTAGTAGATCACATCATATACATCATCATCAATAACATTTAAACATTCACAAAAGTTCATAAATTTTAAAGTTTAAGTGTATCACTTAATAGTTTCACTGTGACTAGAAAATAAAGTATATAGGCCTCAAGTAATCCTGGCTGTCTAAGTCAAAAGGTGGCGTTACATACACCCAACCATCAAGAAACATGTTCTTGAGGTGGTCAAAAAAGTGAGGGATAGTCGCATCGTAATGTCTCGACGTCTTCCCAAGTAGCAGATCCTGGACTATACTTGTCCCACTAGACCTTAACTTGGTCTACTAGATGGTTTCTGAGTTGTCGGACTCTACGGTCCAATATGCGTAACGGTTCTACCATGAGGATTCCCACATCCGATACCTACAATTCCTTCCAATTTAGTTTATGTGATTCATCAGCAACATAATGACGTAAAACAGATACATGAAATACATTATGAGTTTTATGCAAGTGGGGTGGCAGTACGATACGATAGGCAACGGGTCCAATTTTCTCTTAGATCCTGAATGGTCCTATAAACCGAGGTGACAATTTTGTCCCCTTCCCAAACCATATGGTACTCTTATTAGGCTTGATGTGAATGAAAACCTGGTCTCCCACTTCATAACTTCGGTTGGTCCTGTGTGCATCTGCATAGATTTTCTGCCTATCCTGTGCTTCCTTTAGTCTCTACCTAATCTGAATCACCTGTTCCTCCATTTCTTGAATCAATTCTGGCCCAACTGTTACTCAGTCTTCTAGTCTATCCCAACTCAATGGAGTTTTGCATGGACTCCCATACAAAGCTTTGTAGGGTGGCATTTCGATGGAGCTATGATAACTGTTATTGTAGGCAAACTCTACCAAAGGTAGGTACTTATCCCACTGGGTTTGATTATCCATTACATACATCCTAAGCATGTCTTCCATGACTTGATTTAATCTCTCAGTTTTCCCATCTGTTTCAGGATGATAGGCTATGCTTAAGTTCAACTGAGTCCCCAGGGCTGACTATAAACTTGTCCAGAACCTAGAAGTGAATCTGGAGTCCCTATCTGAAATGATCTTTTTAGGTATCCTGTGCAAACAGATAACCTGGCTTACAAACACATGTGCCACATGAGTGACATCGTAAATCTCTCTAACCGGAATAAAATGAGCACTCTTGGTTAACTTATCCATTATCACAAGAATGGAATTGTGTCTATGGGATGTGAGTGGCAACTCCACAACAAAATCCATAGAGATGACTTCCCATTTGGACATAGGAACATCATGTGGTTGTAGGAGGCCTGCCGGGTGATGGTGGTCGGCTTTCACTTGTTGATACTTTAGGCATTTGGTGATGAAATGGACTACATCGCGCTTCATGCCTACCCAAAAGAAGAGCTTCCTCATATCTGCGTACATCTTCTTCGCAACCAGATGCACACAATAAAGTTCTCTATGGGCTTCCTTCAGTATGATGCTTCGAATATCCCCATTCTTAGGGATGTACATCCTTCCTCGATATCTTAACAGTCTATCTGTTTCCAGACTATATCCTTCATACTTTGGGTCTAACTGCCTCCCACTCTGGAGGTTTGAAGTAACCTTTAAATACCAATTGTCCCCTGGGAGTTGTGTCAACACATGTTCCCTCAGATTGACCTTTAAGATTACTAAGGAGAAGATACGTGGTCTCCTACTCAAGGCATCTGCGACCACATTTTCCTTTCCCTTGATGTACGAAATACCAAAATTGTACTCACTCATAAACTCACTCCATCACCTTTGCCTGGAATTCAGATCTCTTTGAGTGAAGAGATGTTTTAAACTTTGATGGTTCATTTTGAGCTCAAAGTTTTACCCCACAAGATAGTGCCTCCAAATTTTCAGAGCTAGCATTACAGTTGCCAACTCTAAATCATGAGTCACGTATAACTCTTCATATTTCTTCAACTTCCTTGATGCATAGGCTATCACTCCTCCATCCTACATTAGCACGGCCCCCAACCCTTGCTACGAGGCATCCATATAGACTGTGAAGTCCTTTTCCATATCCGACACTCGTAGAATTGGTGCACTAGTTAGTAACCTCTTAAGCTCAATGAATGCACTATCACATTCTTCTGTCCATTCATACCTAACCCCCTTACGCTGGAAGGTGGTGATGGGTTTTTCTATTTTGGAGAATCCTTCCACAAATATCTGATAATAACCTGCTAGCCCCATGAAGCTTCTCACCTCATGGGAATTTTTCGGCACTGGCCACTCCATAATGGCCTTTACCTTTTCTGGGTCCACAGAGATTCCTTCACCGGAAATGATATGACCTAAATAGTGAATCTCTTTCTGGAAGAAGGAACACTTTGACAACTTCCCATACAATTTGATCTCTCTAAGGTAGGAAAACACTATTCGCAAGTGTTCCTCATGTTCTCTTTCATTCTTGGAATAGATGAGGATGTCATCTAGAAAAAAAAGTACAAATCGATCTAAGTACTTTCGGAATACGCCATTCATGAGGCTCATGAATACTGCTGGCACATTGGTCAATACAAAAGGTACTACAAAAAAATCGTAATTTCCAAATCGAGCTCGAAAGGCAGTCTTTGGGATATCACCTTCCTTAATCCTTAACTGATGATACCCTGATCACAAATCAATCTTTGAGAATACCACTGCTCCTTTCATCTGATCGAAGAGGTCATCTATGCACGACATCGGGTACCTATTTTTCACTGTAGCATGGTTCAATTCCCTGTATTCTATACACAGTCGTAAGGATCCGTCCTTCTTCTTTACAAAAATTACCGGTGTGCCCCAAGGTGAGACATTGGGCCTTATTATCCCTTAGTCCAGTAACTCTTTCAACTGCATTTGCAACTCACAAAGTTCTGGCACTGTCATCCGATACGGAGTTTTGTAAATTGGTTCTGCACCAGGATTTAACTCAATATTAAAATCAAGCTCCCTCTCAGGAGGTAACCCTGGTAACTCATTCGTAAAAACATCCTGAAATTCTGACAATACCGGGTACTGATCCAATGAGGGTCCCTTCCTTTCATTCACTGCTTCCACTACATATAATCAACACCCTTGCCTCAAGCATTTCTTAACCTTCATAGTTTATATAAAGCGTAATGACACTTTTCTTTGTACACCCTGGATCTCTATTGGTCTTCCTTCATCATCGACACAAAGCACCCTCTTTGCAAAACAATCTACCAAAGCTCGGTGAGCTGCTAACCAATCCATTCCAATGATTAGGTCATATGCCCCGAGAGCAGTGACGTATACCTTCAACCTGGTAGTACACACTCCCAGGTCTACTATACAATTATCGACACTAGGTCCTACTGCTTGTTTTTACCCTGAAGCCATCTCGACTTGTTTAAAGTCATCGTGCTCGTAGGCTGCCAACCCACTCTTTTCTAATGCAGATGGTGAAATGAAACTATATGTCGCACCAGAATCAGACAAAATCTTAACATTGATATGATTTAGCGTACCTGATGACTCTACCACCGTGGATTGATGATCATCCTGGCAGTTATTAACCGCTATGTAAATCTGGTGGCTGCTACTTGATCTCCCCATCGGTGCCTTTCCTTCTCTATGCACGAACCCTGATTGTAACTTTGGGTAGTCACGCTGGTAATGGGGTCCTCCGCACCCCCAACATGTAACACGAGATTGAACCTGTGCACTATTATGTGACTGCCTATGAAATGAGTTCCTTCCCCTGGAACCCCTGCCCCTACTAGCTATTCCCTGAGGTGGTCGTGGACCTGTCTGCATCATTGGCGATGAATGAGATGCTGCACTTGCTGCCATTGGCACGACTCTATTACCATATGGTGGTGGCCTTGAGCCCTCTCCCCTAGGAAATTTCCTCGGGGCCTTACCTACGAATCCATGATGATGCGCAAATGTCGATCTTGTACCCTCGGTCAAGTTCATGTGTTCTTCCACATAACATGCATTTTCCACTACTTCCGCTACAGAAGATGGTTTCCACATCCGCACCATAGCTCTTATCTTAGGGTTCAATCCATAGACTAAGCACTCTGCCTGTCATTGGTCATTATCCATATACGAAACATAGTTGACCAGTTCCATAAATCTGATCTCATAGTCTTCTACAATTTTGTTTCCCTTTACTAAGGCATGAAATGCCCCTACCTGTTGTTCCTCATAGTATGATGGTAGATATTTCCTTCGGAACCTCTCCTCGAAAAGTTTCCAAGACACTGTGTCTGGGGTAAGGTGCATTTTTCTTTCCAGGTTTCCCCACCAGTTCAAGGCGTTGTCTCTTAAATGAAAAATGGTGATCTTTTCCTTTGAGTTGGATGCATAGTCCCTTAAGGAAAAACACCTGGTCATGCATTCCAACCAGGCTTTCACGCGTTCACTGGTGCGACCCCCGAAAAACTCCATATGTTTGATCTTTTTCAATTCACGCATGATGTCTTTGGGTGGAGGTCCTCCCCCTGAATCCATTGATGCTTCCAGATTACCCATTCCAGATGGTGGGGGTTCCACTTCAGTCCCTGCCGGTTGTCACCCCTTTAAAGTCTCGTTAATGGCTTCCAACGAGCACAGTATGAGGGCTAGTTCGGGTGATGGTGGTGGTGGTGTTGGCGCTGCTTGTGACGACGCTCCCTTGCCTCGACTCCTTCAACTCCTGACCATCCTGTATGCTTTAACCTGCATCACCCCAAAGTTGTCAGGGTGAGTTCAAGGATGTTTCAAATTGGTGCTACTTAAACTTAGAAACAGGGTTAGGCATAATGTTTCTTTACTTGTCTGTAAACAGACATTACTCCATTAGGGGATTGGCTAGGTTAGGGTTAGGATTAAGCGTCTAAGCTTGATTTCTTTGCCCCTATGAAAAAAATTATTGGTTCTCTTTCCGTGTAACTATGCTAGCCTTGTGCCATACTCACCACTTCCTATGCTTACTCTCCTAGTGCATATGTCGCCTCCTTCCCGCTTGTCCTACTCTAATCCCTTTTAACTTTTCCCTTACAACTTGATTAAAGTGACTTCCGACCTTATGTTTATTAATTTACGCCGAAAGGTGTACACCTATTGACAATGGGAACAATTAATGATATTTTAATCTTATTTAACCTTAAACCATTATCTGATGGCTATGCATTGAAGATGCTGGCATATTCTTAGTCGTCCTCCAAAATCAATGGGTTAGATTTATTGTTCATAACTTTCTTGCATTTATCAAGGCATCCATTAACATGTTTACTTTTTAACATTTACCTAATAGCATTAAAAAAATTGCTATAAGGATATATAATTACCACGTTTAAATGGTTAAATAGGATTAAACCGCGACATCTAAATAATTATCCATAATTGCCAGCCATGTTTCGGCGTTCACCAGTGCTATGTACCTTTCGGCGTTAACCAGCCGCCAACCACTTTGTGGCTGTGCTAGTTTATTAAAAACTAATAATCTAGACTAAACTTAATCCCAAGCTTCAATCTCCTTAATCAACACTTCAATTTATTCCCGAAAATTAATATTATTATTAGTGTTAATTAATTAGTCACTAATTTACTTAATCCTTCCTATTAATTTAATTATTTTTATTTTTATTTTTTTCTCCAAGGCACATACATGGTGCATTGGTGTTTGGTTGTTCCTTAAGGCTTAGGTAGTGGGTGGTGGTGAGGGGTTCAAAACCCATAGACCCCATATCACCCCTCCTTTTGTAATTTAATTAAATTGTTTTATTTAATTCATTTATATAAATAAATAAATATATATATATATATATATATATATATATATATATATATTCTTTTAATTCTTTATTCATTTATTTATATAATTATACCATTGATATATATATATATATATATAATTAAAAACTTAAACCTAAATTTAATCGTTTAAATTTAAAAGAAATAAAATAATAATAAAAAAAATTAAAATAAAGATTAAAACATAATTCATAAAAAAAAATAAAAAAATAAAAAAATAACTTTTTTTTTTAAATAATATATCTATATAATTTTTTTTTAAAACAAAAATCGGGCATCATGGGTGCATGAGGCCCACGTGCCCCGCCGTCGCTTCCTTCATTGCCTTCTTTAATCCTAAGCCTTACACGCACCCTTCCGACTCTCTATCCCCAACCTTAAACTATCCCCAAACCCTAAATGCTCCATCATTTGCCTCCTTCTCTCTCTGGAGGTGCGACCGAGGCTTTGAGATTTGGTTGCCTCTAGTAGCACTTGGACGCTCGACTATGTGATGGCTTCTATGTTGTGTAGTGTGGCAGCTACATGCCTCCTCGTGGCATTTAGCTTGGACGCTCGATTGTGTGCTGCGGGATCCCTCCTGTGGACGCTCGGCTGCTGGTAGTTGTAGTTACTTGGCGGTGGCGCATTTGTAGTTGTAGTTTCTATGGGTGCGGGAGTCCCGGGGTCAAACCCGCAGGCTTTTCATCCCATGCCCATATGTTTGGCGATTTTTTATATTATATGTTTGATACATGGCATAGTTTTGCGTGATTTGGGTTCTTTTCTGTTACAACAGTGTGGGCTTCTCCTCCCATGCCCATATGTTTGGCGATTTGTTATATTATATGTTTGTTTTAACATATGATCTATATGGTTGGCACGTTATGGTTGTGGACTTTTTTTTTTTTGTTGACTGTTTAGGTTTCTTGGAACAAGATTCTGTCGGGGACGAAAATGGGGTTCAAGGGAACCAAGGCCGAGAAGAAGGTTGTATATGACAAGAAAATATGTGATTTTCTGGAGCAGTACTCGCAGGTGTTGTTCTGCGTTGTAGAAAATGTGGAATCGAAGCAGTTGTAGAACATTCATTCCGGGTTGAGGCTGGATTCGATCATTCTTATGGGGAAAAATACCATGATGAAGAGACCCATTCACCTCTATGCAGAGAAGTCCGGGAACACCGCTTATCAGAACCTAATTCCTTTGCTGGTGGTGAGTGTTTTTTTTTGGGATAATGTTGTTTTTTTTTTTTTAAGATTATTACTGTAAATTCCCACCCAAATATAGCTATTTTTCAGACCCTTTTATAGACTGCCTGATATGACCTATCACGGCTTTATGTCGATAAGCTAAAGCAAGCCCCCTTCTTAGCTCTTGGTGCTCACTTTCAGAAATTTAGCTTGTTTCTCACTGCTTCATTTTTTTATAAAGGGTTCCACTATAGCCGTTTGGATTCTTCCATGTTTGCTCATCGACATCATGGTCGTTGCCTCATCCTTCTTTTATATGTTGACGACAACATTCTCACCAAGAATGATTCTTCTCTCTTATTCGATTTCATTAAGGTATTATTATCACTTAGCGCTTGTGCTAAGGAGCTTGGCAACCAATTTGTCTCTTTCATCTGCTACATTACTTTCTCGGCATGGAGGTATCTCTGTCCACCTCTGGACTTCACCTAACCCAAACAAATTATACTCTTGAATTATTATCTCATCCATCCTGCCCTGCACTATGCCTATATCTCCTGGTGCCAAGTTATCCACCCCTACTCCTATAAAATAAAGCCCTATTAGTAAATCTTTCTGCCCTAACGACTGATTCTCTACCTCGGGCTTTTGTATGTTGATGATAAATATTTTTTTTTATAGCTCAATTGTTTAGTTCCCTTCACTAAATAATTCAAAGAACACATCTAGCTTGCATTCAATTGGTTTTTTTTTTAAGTAGCTTGATGATTACAATAAAGAACGGAGACATGATGATGCTCTGTGTTGTAGCATGGCTGTAGCAGGGCTCCATAAGGTATGTTGAATCTTGGTCGTAGAGGGGCTCCATAAAGTATCAGCGATAATAGTTGTACACTCTGAATGAAGGCTCATCTTTATAATTATTCGGTAGAGAATACAGTCTGCTTGCTAATCCATAGTGGCATATACATTGTTGAGGGTTTTGTTCCACATTAACATGACTGCTATTATAGGAAGAAAATACTATTTTAATGACTATATTAAACTGGATTTTCTATTTTAATGATTATATTAATTTGGTTGTATTGTAGGATCTGTATGCCTATTTCAGTTCCCTACATCAATAGGGAATTTCTATACGATTCCCACATTGTTGGCTGCCTGAGAGATATTATCAAAATGCTATTCATTGTTAGACTTCATCTAGGAGTTTTTCGTTGGGACATTTTACCTATTGATTGTTGGATTACCTTTCCTATTTCCTGGCTTGTAAAAACCCTAGTAGTTAAAATTCGTATTGCATTTTTTTATTTTTTTATTTTTATTAAAATTTATGTGTTTTGTTTGCAGGTTAAGTGTAGCTAGAGTTAGAGCTTGGAGTTTTGGCCCTTAGGCCCATATTTCAAACAAAATATCTGATACCATTTTTAGTGGCCGAATAGATTTAACATTGAATAATTCCATAAACAAAACAGTAAATTCTAATTTGTATATGAAAATTCAATAATTCCTTTTAATTTAGCACATACGCAAGTTAAATTTAACAATGAATATTAATTTTATAACTGAATAAAACAAATACATAATTTTAAATACCTCGGTCTGATGCTAACCCTCTGTTTGTTCGCTTGCCTTGTTGACAGCTACTGAACTGTGTAAACACTGCCCAAAACCTTGTTCCACCCTGCCAACTAGGAAAACTTCCTAGCTCCAGGATATCATATGGATATCCTGGCCCCCATGCCCAAAACCTCCAACAAACTGGTGCCTGTACTGATCCAATCCCACTACCGAACTCAACTCCCCTCCTTGCAATCTAAGAGAAACCTCCAAAAAAAATTAACAATCCCCATAGAATTCTCCCCTTCGTAAACTGCCTTCCCCTCCATATCCTCCCTTCACCGCCTCTTCCATTTACTTCCTTATCCACCCATCTATTACCTTATCCCCTCATAATTAATATCTTACCCCTTTTAATTAATATCTTATCCCTTTCTGTGTACATAACTCTTTTTTTTTTTAAATTTAAACAATATAACTTATTATCCCTTTTAAATTTAATACCCAAGTTATTGAATATAATAGGTAGTTAATTAATTAATTAATTAATCAAAATTATAACCTTTAATTAATTAATAAATACTTACTTAATATCATTAGACCAATTGTTGTTTAGTTATTAACATGTTAGGAAAAATTAATTACTTAATAAATCTTTTACTTAATAATCCCTAAGTATATATTCTACTAGGGCTGTTACACACTTAACACAACACTTCACATCATAATTTCATGGGACATTGCACAGATTTTGTACCAATCTTTATGCCAATTTTACCTTTGCGATTTCATATATAGTTATGACAGCGTTATCATTTATTTGGCTCTGCGATTCCATGTATTTAAATGACAACAACATCAATTATTATTTTCTCTTCAATTTCATCTATATTTATGCCAGCATTATCATATATTTACTGTGCAATTTTAATATACATTGACTCAGAATTTACCCATATCTAATGGACAATGATTCAATTGCATTGTTGTTATGCATGACAAAAAATTCATATAGCGATTTTATGTTAGCGATTTTCATTTTATGATAGAAATCTATATAGAGAACTCATATAGCATTTTCATGATAGTAAATTTCATTTATGATAACGAACTCATATAGCGATTTTATGATAGTGATTACTGTAATTTTATAGAGTTTAATTTCTCCCTTGAAATGTAATTCAATAACTATATATTTGCTCTGCGATTTTAGTAATATTTACACAACAATTTTAGTAATGTTTACACATTGATATATATTACATTATGTGGACAACGATTTTGTTTCCAGAAAGACGGTATTAATGGGTAGCGATTTCACAATGTTGAAAGTAAACATTTGACAACAATTTATATAATTTATAGATAACATTATCACTGATTTTATAGATAGTAAATCATTGTTAATAAGCGATTTCAAAGTGGATTGGATATAGTAATATAATAGCTTAATGGATTGTGATTTAATATCATGGATAGCATCATCATGGATAATGTTTTAAATATTGTTGACCACAAAATGTTATTATGCATCAATATTATGTATCAAACAATTATGGTTATTTACGCAATGATATCATTATAATTACTAAAAGTTTATCAATTTGATTATCTAGAGACTGCAATAATATAGACAATGTAGTTCATTTATATTATGTTAAGTAGTTCAAATATTAATAGACAACATTTATTGATTATGTTAAGTACTTATATTAGTTCAATTTTAGGGCAGAACAAAAAAAAGTAGTTATCCCATAATTATAAAGAAAGATCACTTTAAGGAATGTATGACGCATGTGGATTCAGTAATTTAATGCGAGGTATGATTGGCTAAATATTAGATTCCTAGGTTCTATTAACCATGTTGATGTAGGATTGATTTGGAATTTAATGTGATGTATGATTTTATAGTAGTAAGATTTCCTTTGCGTCATATTGACTTTTTGATTCGGTTCTTAGGTAGAGTCTTTGTGTATTTATTAACAGATATTTCGATCTCCTAGTGTGAGGGATTTAGATTGGGTTAAGTGTATAAATATGTTATTTTGCACCATGGTTACTATCATACCTATCGCCTTGTGAAGGCATGATTCCTGCTAAGGGGATCATTATGCGCCCTGATGGATAGACGTGAATGATAACCTGGACGAAGTATTGTGCTTCCCGATATGGGCATATGTTCATTGTAATTGATGTTGTCCTTTATCTTTTAGGTGTTATCTTTCTTGTGTCGATCGGGTAGTCGCTTTTACTGTCTATTGTATCACTTGTTCATCCGGTTGCATGATGTGATAATGTGTTGGGTCGTTGTTTGTCTATTTCCTGAATGCGTAAGTTGTGGTCATCGTCAAGTTATGTTGATTACTTGTTATCGTTGATTTCCTTCCTGCTTAAAAAAAAGAAAAAATAAAAAAATTTCACATGCTTAAGTCGCTTGTAGTCGTAACGTTTGGGTTCATTATAGAATTGATTTCAAAGGTGGGAAATATGGTTAATATTGGACATAGTGTATGTTATTGGAATTGGTAGAAAGAAGATAAATATGGTCACCGAGAAATAGATTAATGTTTATGTATTCATATCAATATCCTAGCCAAATTTCGTGTTGAATTATGTTACTGGGATCTATTCACAAAAGAAGAAATTGAACATAAGTGAAGGGTTTTTTCACTCCATGAATATATCATTGGAAGACCTTTATAATGGAACCTCAAAAAGAAGTTATTGTTCTTTAGATACAAGAAGACATGGTCAAATCTGGTGCTTCAATATAATACAACATGTGTCAAGGATTTGGTATAAAAATCTCAACAAGTTTACTTCAAAGAACCTCATGTACCATCCACCTCAAAAATGTTCTGGGGAAACTGTGTGCTCATTGTCTAATTGGGCGTGTTCTACAAAAAACCCATGTTGAAGAATTGTAAAATTCATTTCCATAGCTCCAAAATCTTAAATGAAGCGGTGTAATGTTTTATTATTAAAAAGAGACATTGGTTAATTTTCTCTTTTACAAAAATACTCATTGTTTCAATATCATATACCTCATCAGAGACTATATAAAAAGAGAAAAATGGTAAGAATGAAAGTGTCTCTGCAGTATACATTAGAAGATCAAAAGAAGGAACTTAGTCCAAGAAATAAACTCTAAACATTTTATGCATTGAGGGTGGTAGGGAGGAGCTCGGTGATACAGGAGCATCTCTCCACGTCAGCCAACCACGTCAGCGCGTGCATTGAAGGCTGAAGAGAGGCACAGTCCTCGTCTTCAATTTTGAATTTGAATGTAATTAATGTTCTAGGCTATTGAGCCATGGAGCTATGCCTTTGTGCAGGCATTAGAGTAGGTAGGCATTTAATGTTTGTAAGGCTAAGATCTAGATCTGATTTGTGGACTACGCAGCCCATTCAATGTAATTAAATAGGGTAGGTATATTGGAGGGAAGAGCTCGAAGAGCCCCCTCATGTAAAAGATCAATTTGGATCTCATTTTGGTAGTTGTTGTAATAGTTAGATATGCACAAGAGAGAGTGGAGAAGGAGTCGAGACTCTGTTGAAGTTCGTTCTTAGAACACATTGTAAAAAAAAGAGGCATTTTTATTAATACAAACCAGAGCAGTTTTTCTTGCATATTGTCTGTGTTGTGTGAATGTCTTTGTGTGTTCAATGTATTCTATAGATGTATGTTAGGTGTGCATTTGTTGGGATTTTTTTTATTTTCAGGCTTGAGAGGTTCTTTATGGTTTCATGCCAGGAGGGTGTGACAGAGTACTACGGTCTCTGTATACCAGTGCATAGATGCACTTCTGAACTCTGCAGAGTCAGACAAAGACGTGTCAGGAGGGCACAGTAGCTGAAAACAACAATTTAGAGGAAGACCTTTGAGGTTGTTGAACACCTCAGGAGGTAAGGCTGTGGAGAACATAGTTGTAGACAGAAGCTCTGAGGAGTTCTATAAAGCTCTGTTAGGTGGGCATTGAGCCAGTGCAAGGAGTGCACAAAAGAACTCTGCTGGGAGTTCGTAAGAAGCAAGAATCACTGAGGATTCTTGAGACTCTACCAGGAAGGCATTGAGTAATTTCCAAACCGCACAGGAGGAACTCTTTGAGTTCTAGAAATTGAGGAAGAATCCACTGAAGGATCTTCACAGGGTTGCTGAACACCCTGAGCACTCAGCAAGAGGCTCCTTGAGTGGAGGATAGCCAGGAGGGAATCCAAATTCTTCATCTGCAGGAGAAGGGAAAAAAGGATGAAACCCCTTAGGGGTATAAGTATTTGAGAATCTGAAAAGAGATAACACTTTTTTGTGCAAGGACTCTTCAGAGGCGCAAAAGTCATAGAATCCCTTGAGGATTCGAGAGCAAATCTCAAGAGGAACAGTGTTCTTGTATGCGCAGGTGAGGATTCTAGTCGTGGAGCTCGCAGAGGAAATAAGGAAAAGGTTGAGGCCTTTGAGCATTTGAAATTCTTCCAAGTCTAGAAGAAAAGCACCCAAGCTTGGGAGGAGCAGTAGCTGTCGTCGGATCAGATGAGGATATCTGGACCATTTAAGGATTTCACGTCCAGGGAGAAGTGGAGGAGTGAAAGAGAAGGAGAGATGATCTGAGCCGTCAGATATTAAGCTAAAATCCAACAGCCATTGGATCTGTCAATATTTGCACGAGATTTTAAACTCATAAGTAGAAACGAATGTCCCGAAGGGTTTTTATCAGGATATCGGTGTTTGGGAGTTCGGGGATCCAGAGGATGAGAGTCCGGGCACTCGACCTCAAAAATCGCAACAAGGTGAAATAGATTTGAGTCATCCATTTGCGGGAGGACCCATGTCACAGAATCATCCATTTCGGAGATTCGGGCAACGGGACTCACAGAGGTGAGCATATTGACTTCGCGAGTAGCGAAGTCCCGAGGAAATTTGAGTTGTTCGTCTAAGAGTGGATGCGTGTTGCAATATCACCTCTATCAGGGATTCAAACATCAGGAGTCAGAGAAGGAAGTCTCTTGACTTCGCGAGTGGAAAAGTCGCAAGAAGATTGGGACCATCCATTTGAGGAGGACAGGTGGCAGAAATCCAGGGATCTCGCGAACTCAGAGGTTCGCAAGGTGAGAACCCAAGATTTGGGTGCTCCAAGTCGCGAGTGAAAAAGTCACAAGAGAATCACAGCCATCCATCTAAGGAGGGTAGGTGGCAGCAATCGCTGAGTCGGCGAAGTGTCAAAGAAATTTGGGGTTCGGGTCTCGCAAAATTAGAAGTTCGCAGGGTGAGGGCCCAAGAGTTGGGTGCTCCAAGTCACTAAGTCACAAAGTCACGAGAAGCAGAGACATCCGTTGGATCTGGGTCAAGGAAGGACCATTGGATCAGGAACCCCATCGCCTATCGCACATTCGGGGGTTTAGAGGTCGAGAGGGGTCACTTTTGACATCAGAAGTTGTGAAGTGGTGAGAGCCGAGGCACGGAGGAAACACGTGGCAGAACCACAAGGTGGGCCTAGGAAATAGACAGGCGGACACATGCCACCTAGTGGAAGGAGTCAACGCTCCGTTCACTTCTCACGTCTCAGGGATTCACGAGATAAGAATACGTGAGCTCGACCCTTCGACTCACAAAGTCGCGAGTAGCGAGAATGAGAGGAGAAAAGTCAACATCGCCTCTCGGGGGTTCACGAAAGAAAGGTGCCAAGGTTGGACATTCAAACTTGTTATCGCTCAATTTGTAGTTTAGCTCAAGTAGCTGAAAGGTAAGGGTCAAACTGGTGTAACAGGAGCTTCCCCGCCCACTGTCACCTCGATGGGGGGATCTTTCTATTTAGGGTGGCTAAGCCCAAGGGAGACATCCCTGGTAATCTGGGGTTTTGAAAGTTAAAGGCTTAAGGGATTAAGGCAAGTTTTCCATGCAAGGCAACAATAAAACTAATACATCCAGTAGTGGTTAGTACTTCATAGATAAATGACTATCTATATTTCAATGTATATGAACATATATATTAGTAAATATTGACGAAGTCAATGTTTGCAATAATGGCAATATAAAGTCACTTGTCAACAAATACCAAAATGATATAGCATCCAATGAAATGATCAATCCTTGAATTAACTCAATGCATTAAATATCATTTAATGTTCACACACTATAAGTTGCTGCGTCACTATGCTAGAGATGACGTCAAGTTTTCTTTTAGGGTTAGTATAATAGACAAAGAGTTCAGCGTTTTTCAAATTTACCAGTGAAATTTACCAATGTATCAATGTCTATCATTAGATGACTAAGCCATAGTTTTTTCTATCAACCAAAAGCTCAAAGAAGGCATGACATCATCATTAATTTCCAAGTTAGTAGATGTTAGGGTTAGTTAGGGTTTCAAATTTGAGAGTTTTGAAAGATTGTTTTGACACAACAAGCTCAACATTGGAGAGAAAGAGCAGTGCCTTAAGGTATTATGGAGTGAAAAACAAGGGCAAGATCTCGGGAGAATCAAAATCTAAAGACTAGAGAGTTAGGTTCTATGGTGCTGCAATGGCAGGGCCCTAGAATCAAAACCCTAAGGGAAGGAGGCTCATTCCGGTGTTTCTTAAGAAAGGCCTCATGCTCCTTCCTCTTTCTTTAAATATTCTTGGCAAAATGGCTAGCTTTAAAACACAAATCTAAGGGAGAAAGGTGTTCCAAGAGAAAGGCCCTTCAAACCCTAAAAAAGTCAAAACCCTAGGTGTATAATTTAACATCGAATAATTACACAAACAAAACAGTAACTTCTAATTTGTATATGAAAACTGAATAATTCCTTTTATTTTAGCACATACGCAAGTTAAATTTAAAAATGAATATTAATTTTATAACTAAATAAAACAAATACATAATTTTAAATACCTAGGTCTGATGCTAACCCTCCATTTGTTCGCTTGCCTTGTTGACTGTTGCTGAACTGTGTAAACACTTCCCAAAACCTTGTTCCACCCTGCCAACTAGGAAAAATTCCTAGCTCCAGGATATCATATGCATATCATGGCCCCCATGCCCAAAAAATCTAGCAAACCGGTGCCGATACTGATCCAATCCCACTACCAAACTCAACTCCCCTCCCTGCAATCCAAGAGAAACCTCCAAAAAAAATTAATAATCCCCGTAGAATGCTCCCCTTCGTAAACCTCCTTCCCCTCCATATCCTCTCTTCACCGCCTCTTGCATTTACTTCCTTATCCACCCATTTATTACCTTGTCCCCTCATAATTAATATCTTACCCATTTTAATTAATATCTTATCCCTTTCCGTGTACGTAACTCTTTTTTTTTTTAATCTAAACAATATAACTTATTATCCCTTTTAAATTTAATACCCAAGTTATTGAATATAATAGGTAGTTAATTAATTAATTAATTAATCAAAATTATAACCTTTAATTAATTAATAAATACTTAATTAATATCATTAGACCAATTGTTGTTTAGTTATTAACATGTTAGGAAAACTTAATTACTTAATAAATCTTTTACTTAATAATCCCTAAGTATATATTCTACTAGGGTTGTTACACACTCGACACAACACTTCACATCATAATTTCATGGGACATTGCACAGATTTTGTACCAATATTTATGCCGATTTTACCTTTGCGATTTCATATATAGTTATGACAACGTTATCATTTATTTGGCTCTGTGATTCCATGTATTTAAATGACAACAACATCAATTATTATTTTCTTTGCAATTTCATCTATATTTTTCTTTTTTGACAGAAACGTTTAGAGGGATTTGTATTAATTGGTCGACTAGCCACTTGATTGGTTACAAAATGGCAGAGCGCCACTGTGCAGCTGCTTATAAGGAGCTGAACTGTACTACTTAAATTACTAAAATAGACCTTCTTCTCCAGAAGAAGATCTATTCATCTACTTTCACTGAATTATTTAGAGCCTTGACTTCTATACAAAATGTCAAGATGCTTGAGAGGAGAGAAGAACGCTTCAGACCGATAAACTGGTTAATTTTTAGGATCCTTCCTCCATTCGTTATTCAGCTGGGACATCTTGGCTTCCAATTGATCGATCCTTTCCTCAAACTCATCCTGTGGATTCTTCAGTTCTTGGTGCAATTTGCTGAGCTCCTCCGTGAAACCAAACTTTCCCGTGGAGATATCCTTCTCTAGTTGTTCCAGCCTTCTTCCTGCTTTTGAGTCTAGGTTCTCTAAGAAGTCGAGCTAGTATTGAAGCATCTATTTCAAGCCTTCCAGTGTTGAATCCATGAGCTTCAGTCACTCCTCCATGGTGAGCTTGTTGTTGGAGCTTTCTTCCATCTTGCCTCCCCTTCTACATGTGTAGATATTCCTCTCAGTCAGATTCTCTACACAGCTGAGCTTAGAGTTGCTCTTGGCCTGAGGGCGCGATTCTAATTTAACCTCGCCCTCTCTGCTTTCATCATTATGCTCTACTTTGAGTTCCCCAAGAGGTATGGTCAAGTTGTCTTGCTGTCTCCACTTTGCTGGAGATCTGATCCTTCTCAAGACGTCCTTTTCTCCCTTCCTCCAATCACGCAAACCTCTACTGGTTGAGGCTAGGCACGACCTCTGATGTCCTGTCTCCCTCAGTGCCACTTGCATGATCTGCGTGTTTGAGTGATTGAAGGGTTAAGGTACCTTCACCGTGGACAACAAATCATCTAAGTACATACTTCCTGGTGCTAGGGGGATGCCTCTGTTTGCTTCTTTGTCCACGCCCTCATTCATATCCCTCAAGACGTGGAATAATTCGTATGAGGTGAAGCTTCTAAGAAGGAGGCGGATTCGTTCCAGCAGGTTGTTGAGTTGTGCGTTTTTGTTTTTGGAAGGTTGGATAATGGCCTTTATTATCATTCGGGAGTCACCAATGATGACCAAGTTCCAGATCCCTTGCTTGTTGGCTTGTCTCAGACCTTTCCACAGAGCCATTGCTTCTGCACAGTTATTAGTGGCAGTGCCTAGGCCCAGGGTGTATCGCAATAGAGTTTCTACATTGGGGCTTTCAAGTATCCCTCCTCCACCTGCTTGTCCTGGGTTTCCCTTTGAGGCCCCATTGAAGGACGGGATGTAGGCCTTTCTTTATTTCTTCCAATTGTCGAATTCCTCCTTCCCTATCCTGATTTCCCACTCTTCTTGGCATGTGGTGTTGTCTATACTCCCCTTTTGTTTTTGAATTTTGAACTAGGCCAGCCAGAGCTCTTCCTCTTCATCCATCATCCTACTCCATTTTTGTTGACATAGGGAGTTGGCCCAATCGCCGAAGAGTGTTTGAACACTTTCTCCCACTAGGGGCACGCTTCTTTCCTTGTCCCTAAATATTTTGTTATTCCTTTCCATCCATAGTCCCCACAGGATGAACCTTGGTAGAGCACTCCAGAGTCCTGAGGCATAGCTTTGTTTTTAAGCTTGAAATAGATAAAGGGAGTCCCAACTCTGGATGAGGGCCTTGATGTCTTGAGGGCGGGGGATATAATTTTTCAACCCAACTGCCAGCCTCCATACTGTTGTAGGAAAATCTCCCTACGGACAGGTAGATCGCCTCTAAGAGCTTGACCTTAACCCTAGACAGAAAATTCTTAATGTGGACATTGACTTCCTTTCAAATCTAACTAAACTAATACATGAGAAGGAAGGATAACAGAAGTACCTCTTTATCGACGTTTGTCCCTGCATGCTCCGATTTGTGCTCCAATCCTTTTATCCTCGTTGATTTCTGCAGACAAACAAGATACGACTACTTCCTACTCTATTGATATTATCTTGAAAACAAATGTATCAATTAATGATAAATTCATGTAGCATCAGACACAAACTAGAAAGAAACAGGCCAAGTGTGTCATATTAATGAGAATAATGACAGTAGTACTTACAATCGTAGATGTGAATGCAACAGCTTCATCAAGTCCCCTTCATCTAACCCTTGCTCAAAAGATCCACAACCTGGCTGACAACAACTTCACTGATCACTTTTCCTTGGCTGACTATGTGTTTCCTATGAGATCATAGGTTTCATGCTAGCAATTCTTCCCCCTTTCCACCATCATAGAGCTTGCTTATATAGGTTGGGAGGAGCCTAACCTCTTGAGTTATGTTTGGAACAAGTTGGGAACCTCCTCCTTAGATCAGGGATCTGTTGATGAAACCAAGAATTTGAGTACAACTGCCTCCTAATCTCAAAATATCCCTTCCTTATTATCCTCAATGGGCTAACAACTGACCCAGATTAGGGAGCGCTCCCTCAAAAGGGGCATCAGAGCGCTAGAATGCTCCCTGAGAAGATTAAGGGGAGTGCCAATGCCTCAGAAGTGGGAAGCGCTCCTTCAGAGGGGTGAGGAAGTGTTATAACGCTCCCTGAGGCCTTATAGGGGAGCGTCAGTGCTCCTAAGGCTATTTCAGGGGAGCGTTCACCCTCAAAACTCTTGATTAAAATCCCTTTTCAGGTGTTAAGAGTTGTTTGACTCCAGTGAACCAGTTATCCTTCTCCAAACCAAGTACATAAGATGTTTTAAGTGCCTCCTTAGTGTCGTCATTATGGTGACATGATTTAACTACATTTGCGACACTTGTTACCAACTTGCAACACTTGCGAAAGTTGTAAGGAAGTTGCGACACTTGCGACAATTGAGAGGAATATGCGACACTTATCCAGTTGAGTAATTTTGATGTGTAACACATACTTCTTTTGAAAATTTACATTTTAGAAGGAGGTGACCGGAGGTTTCTTTAGCCTGATGATAGAGAGGACATATGAAGGGGCCCTCCCATCCTTTCCTTTGGAGATTCTCTCCTATTTGAATATTGCCATGGCCAAGAGTCTAGAGAAAGAGATCAATTTTGGGGATGGTCTTAGAATGCCAAATAGATTTCCAAAGGTAAGGGTTGGGTGGGACGTTGGGGCCGATTAAGAATGTTTTGTAGCCCAAGGAGGTAGTATATGGTTGGGAAATCTTCCCCCAACCTCTCTCGTCCTTCCCTCATTTTCGGAAGGGGGATTTCCCCTAAAGACAGAGCTTAAGAGCACCCCAGTCACCTTCTAACTCTGGGGGTAAATTGTCCACTTCCCATCCTTTCCACGTCTTGCATCTGTCCTTTCTCCACGTTGAGATGTCGAAGAGCATTTTTAATTTTTTCCCATCCATCCAATTTTTTAGTCACTGCAGGTCCTATCTTAGATAGAGTGGAGGATCTCCTAGAATAGAGTCATGCCATATTTTGATTTTCTTCCCGCTTCTCGGCACCCAGGTGAGATGGGGAGTGAACAGTGTCATGGAATTTTTGTAGAGTGAGAAGAGTGGAGACCCCTTAACCTCCCTACAAGGATTTTATAGGCACCTCTCCCTTGCTCCCCTGAAGTATTTTTTCCATGGAGCTTCTTTGCTCCAGGCTAGATCACCACTAACAATGTGCCAGATCAGTTTCGCCCCCAAAGCCAATTTTGTACTTGGGTTTTTTTGAAGCTGAGACCTCCCTCCAAGAGGGGCTTTGAGATATTTTCCCAACTTATTAGGTGAAGCCTCCTGTCTGTCTGCTTTCCACCTTCCCATAGGAAGCTTCTTTGCATTTCTTCCATTTTTTGAATTATGAAGCCATGGGCTAGAAGTAGAGAGTTCTGATAGATGGGCACACTAGCCAGAACAGACTTAATTAAGACAACTTTCCCTGCCAAATTTAGCCAATTCACCCCCAGTAGGAAATTCACTTTTTCAACTTGTCTATTAAGTGGTTCCACTGTGAAGCCCTGGGGGTAGTTCTGGAGATAGGAATTCCTAGGTAGGTAAAGGCTTCCCAATTGGTATGTCCTTCCATTCCCAACACTCTTGAGATTCCCAACATGTCTTTGGGCATGATATTCCAACCTTAAATTTTGTTGTTTGCCTGGTTTATCTCGCTTCCTGAAACTATTGCGTATGAATCCAATTCCTCCTTGAATTTCCTTGCTACTAGCAGGCTTGCCCCGCCTAACAATAGGGTGTCATCTGCAAATTTGGCATGATTTATTTCCTTCATGCCATGTGCAATTTTTATCCCCTGAAGGTTTTTTTGGGCCTTGGAGTGTTCTAGCTGATAACTGAGAACCGAGGCATGGATTGCATAGAGGAGAGGCAAGAAGGGGCACCCCTGCCTTAAACCTCTGGAGTCTTGGAAAAAATTTGTTGCTCTTCCATTCACCATGGGAGCTATCCATGGTGACCCTATGCAGGCTCTGACCCAATTCACAAAGGAATGATCGAAACCAAACTTCCTCATTACCTCAAATAGGAAATTATGGTTGACTCTATCGAAAGCATTTGCAAGATCTAGTTTTATAATCATACCTTTGTCTTTCCTGCGGATGCTGGAGTGGAGAGTCTCTTGCACCAGGATGATGTTGTCTGCTATTTGCCTACCCTTGATGAAGCCTCTTTGATTCTCTGGGACTATGAGAGGGAGGATTGGTTTCAATCTGTTGGCTATCACCTTGGTAAGGATTTTGTAGCTTGTATTGCAAAGAGATATCGACCTGAATTAGTTAAAGTTGGTCGCTCCTTTCTCTTTCGGGATGAGTGCCAGGAAGGCTGAGTTTGTGCTCCCTCCAATCTTGTTGCTTACTTGAGATTTTCCGATCAATTTAGTGAGGTTAGATTTGATTATCCCCTAGCAGTGTTGGTAGAATCTGGCTGTGAATCCGTCCGGTCCAGGGGCCTTATCCAGATGCATTTGGTCTAAAGCCTCTTTTATTTCTTGCTGCGTGAATTCCTCCACAAGTTTGAGATTGATTTCGTCCTTTAGGAGGCTTGGAACTATGGTGAGGGGGTACCTTTGGGGGTCAATGCTTGCCCTTTGAGTTTCTAAATAGAGGGTTCCAAAGGTTTCGAACGCTGCCTGTCTAATGCCTTCTTGATCCGAGATTGTAATGTTCTGGGCCTGGATTTTTGTCACTGCCTTATAATGATTACTTTCTTCCGCTTGTTTATGAAAATAGCTTGTGTTTTTATCTCCTTCCTTCAGCCAGAGACTGCGATACTTTTGCCTCTAATAGATTTCTTCCTCCCTACAGGCCTTATGCCACTGCCTTTGAAGGTGATCCTCTTTAAGAAGGTCCTGCTGTGTGATCTCCCTTTTTTCCAGATCAAGCTGGTGGCTCTCTAGTCGCCTTTGGGCTTCTTTACACCAGGTGGCTGGGTCAGGTTTCCTTTTAGCCTAGGACTTTAGCGCAGCCTTAAGCCTTCGCAATTTTTCTTCCCAAACATAGAATGCGGATCCATTTACCTTACTCGTCCACATGCTGGAGACTATGCTTAGAAAGTATTTGTCCTGTGTCCATGAGGGGTTGAATCTGAAAGGGATGGGCCCCTGTCCTTGATCAATCATTAACTCTAGGGTGATTGACTTTTGGTCAGAGGTACTGTGAGGGAGTATTTTTGAAGAGGCTATGAGCCCAAGGGTCAAGAAAGAGCTTTGAACTAGGAATCTGTCTAAGTGAGCAACAATGTGCCCTTGGCCTACCCGTTTGTTGGACCACGTATAGAGGCCTTTGAGAGGTTTAATATCCATTAAATCCCATGCTGAGATTAGGTCTTCCACCCATTCTCTAGCTGGGTCTCTTACGATGGATCCCCCTCGTTTTTGTGCTTGAGCCAGCGTTGCATTTAAATCCCCTCCGAGGATAATATTTTCTAGATCATTGTTTGTTAAATAGTCTAGAAGGGTTTTCAAGCAGTTCTTTTTTTCCTCTATGTGTTGTGGGACATAGATATTAAAGAGGCTTACCATATTTCCAGACTCCTTGTGGAGTAGTTGGGAGTAAATCCAATGCATGCAGGATTCAGAGATGATCAGTTCTATTTTAGAGGTGTTCCACAGAGTGCAGAGTCCTCCTAACGTGCCTCTGGCGTTTTCTGCTAATCCTTGACTGTTTTTCCAAATATTTTTGGAAGCTTTAATAGAGTATTGTCAACTCATCTTGGTCTCCTGGATAAGTAGGATGTCTGATTTTGATGTTCTGATAATGTCCTTGAGAGCTTCTTCCTTCCTTTTACTGTCGATACCCCTACAGTTCCAGGAGGTTAATGTCATTGATTGCATGGGGGGGGGGATTGGCCTCCTTGGGAGGCTTTAGCTAGCTTCCTTGTCTGCCTCACACTGATCAATTGCTTGATGGTTGGTTATGCTCCTTTTAGGACATCCTTGTAGGTTTCTTGATCTCTTTCTACTTTTTTGGATTTCCTGCCTCTTCCTGGTTTCTTTGGGGTGTCCCAAGCTTCACTCGCCCCTTCTGATTCATTCCCTGATGAGATCTCCCCTTCCTCTGTACCTTTAGTTGTCTCATTCCTCAGAGGGGTCTGGTTCTCTCCATTCCTTCTGTTAGATTTTGGGCATCTCCATCTTCTAGGTTTTGGGTGCCTTTTCCTTCTCCCTCTTGGGCATCTTTACCATGATCCCCCATCACACCTTCTGTTTCAAGAGCCATGAAGTTGTTTTTCGTTTCTTTACTACCTGGATGCTTGTCTTGATCTGGGGCTAGTTTTTCACTTCATGGACCTTTTAATTTTGGTTTCCCTTTCCGGGGTTGTATCCAACCCTCTTCTCCTTCTTTCTCTGTATTTAGGTTTTTTGGGCAGTTTCTCTGGAAGTGGCCGTATTCACAACATCCTCTACATTTGAACGGGAGTTGCTCATAGTCCAACTTTTGTAGGTGGTGCCAATCTCCTACCTTTAATTTTATTGCTTCCGACAGGCCTACCTGCAGATCAACTTCCACACAAATCCTTGCACAGGAATACTGATCTTTTGGATCTGCTTTGTCGATCTAGTGTCCTAGCCCATTCCCGATAGCTTGCAGCGATGAGGAGTTCCAGCAGTGGATTGGAAGGTTCAGGAGTCTTACCCATACAAGGATTTCGTTTGGCACTTTTGAGGCTGGATCAAAGCTTGGGGTCCATCGATTTAGGTAGAGCCCCTGTGTACCCATGAAATATGGTCCATTTTCGAAGGTTAGATCTCGGTCCTCCTGAGAGATGAATTTGAAAATGAAGTAACCTCTTCCGACCGCATAGCATGTTACACTGTTTGTTATTAGAAACCTCCAGTTTCTTTGAATCCAGTTATCTGTTGATTTGGTTGAGGGCCAGAGGCCCATGAACTGACCTACCAGTCCGCGTTCTCAGAGGGAAAGTGAGACCTTCATTGGTTGCTCCAGAGGAAGGTTAATCTCTTGTACATCATCCAATTTTTTCACAAAGCTTGGTGCTTCTGCCTGGGGGGATTTCTTACTACAGGCTGCTATTAATTTCCTGAAGGACAAGGTTGGGGACGGAGGGGGCAATGGCTCCCCTTCGCCCTGGCTTGTCATGGCCGCGATTGAACTCAAACCCTAAATTAGAGCGAGTTTTACCTGTGCGCGTGATCTTCTGCAATTTCATCTATATTTATGCTAGCATTATCATATATTTACTGTGCAATTTTAATATATATTGACTCAGAATTTACCCATATCTAATGGACAATGATTCAATTGCATTGTTGTTAGGCATGACAACAAATTCATATAGCGATTTTATGTTAGAGATTTTCATTTTATGATAGAAAATTATATAGATAATTCATATAGAATTTTCATGATAGTAAATTTCATTTATGATAACGAACTCATATAGCGATTTTATGATAGTGATTACTATAATTTTATAGAGTTTAATTTCTCCCTTGAAATGTAATTCAATAGCTATATATTTACTCTGCGATTTTAGTAATATTTACACAACAATTTTAGTAATGTTTACATAGTGATATATATTACATTATGTTGACAACGATTTTATTTCCAGAAAGATGGTATTAATGGGTAGCGATTTCACAATGTTGACAGTAAACATTTGACAACGATTTACATAATTTATAGATAACATTATCACTGATTTTATAGATAGTAAATCATTGTTAATAAGCGATTTCAAAGTGGATTGGATATAGTAATATAATATCTTAATGGATTGCAATTTAATATCCTAGATAGCATCATCATGGATAGAGTTTTAAATATTGTTGACCACAAAATGTTATTATGCAGCGATATTATTTATCAAACAATTATGGTTATTTACGCAATGATATCATTATAATTACTAATAGTTTATCAATTGAATTACCTAGAGACCGCAATAATATAGACAACGTAGTTCATTTATATTATGTTAAGTAGTTCAAATATTAATAGACAACGTTTATTGATTATGTTAATTACTTATATTAGTTCAATTTTAAGGTAGAACAAAAACAAGTAGTTATCCCATAATTATAAAGAAAGATCACTTTAAGGAATGTATGACGCATGTGGATTCAGTAATTTAATGTGAGGTGTGATTGGTTAAAGATTAGATTCCTAGGTTCTATTAACCATGTTGATGTAGGATTGATTTGGAATTTAATGTGATGTATGATTGTATAGTAGTAAGATTTCCTTTGAGTCGTATTGACTTGTCGATTCGGTTCTTAGGTACAGTCTTCGTGTATTTATTGATAGATATTTCGATCTCCTAGTGTGAGGGATTTAGATTGGGTTAAGTGTATAAATATGTTATTGTGTGCCATGGTTACTATCATACCTATTGCCTTGTGAAGGCATGATTCCTGCTAAGGGGATCATTGTGCACCCTGATGGATAGACATGAATGATAACCTGGACAGAGTATTGTGCTTCTCGATATGGGCATATGTTCATTATAATTGATGTTGTCCTTTATCTTTTAGGCATTATCTTTCTTGTGTCGAGCGGGTAGTCACGTTTACTGTCTATTGTATCACATGTTCATCCAGTTGCATGATGTGATAATGTGTTGGGTCATTTTTTTTCTATTTCTTGAATGCGTAAGTTGTCGTTATCGTCAAGTTTTGTTGATTACTTGTTGTCGTTGATTTCCTTCCTGCATAAAAAAAAATAAAAAATAAAAAAATTGCACATGCTTAAGTTGCTTGTAGTCGTAACGTTTGGGGTCATTATAGGATTGATTTCAAAGCTAGGAAATATGGTTAATATTGGACATAGTGTATGTTATTGGAATTGGTAGAAAGAGGATAAATATGGTCACCGAGAAATTGATTAATGTTTATGTATTCATATCAATATCCTAGGAAAATTTCGTGTTGAATTATGTTACTGGGATCTATTCACAAAAGATGAAATTGAACATAAGTGAAGGGTTTTTTCACTCCATGAATATATCATTGGAAGAACTTTATAATGAAACCTCAAAAGTAAGTTATTGTTCTTTAGATACAAGAGGAAATGGTCAAATCTGGTGCTTCAATATAATACAACATGTGTCAAGGATTTGGTATAAAAATCTCAACAAGTTTACTTCAAAGAACCTCATGTACCATCCACCTCAAAAATGTTCTGGGGAAACTGTGTGATCATTGTCTAATTGGGCATGTTCTACACAAAACCCATGTTGAAGAATTGTAAAATTCGTTTTCGTAGCTCCAAAATCTTAAATGAAGCGGTATAATGTTGTATTATTAAAAAGAGAAATTGGTTAATTTTCTCTTTTACAAAATAATCATTGTTTCAATATCATATACCTCATAAAAGACTATATAAAAAGAGAAAAATGGTACGAATGAAAGTGTCTCTACAGTATACATTAGAATATGAAAAGAAGGAACTTAGTCCAAGAAATAAACTCTAAACATTTTATGCAGTGAGGGTGGTAGGGAGGAGCTCGGGGATACAAGAGCATCTCTCCATGTCAGCCAGCCACGTCAGCGTGTGCATTCAAGGCTGACGAGAGGCGCAGTCCTCTTCTTCAATTTTGAATTTGAATGTAATTAATGTTGTAGGTTGTTGAGCCATGGAGTCGTGCCTTTGTGCAGGCATTAGAGTAGGTAGGCCTTTAATGTTTGTAAGGTTGATATCTAGATCCGATTTGCGGACTACGCAGCCCATTCAATGTAATTGAATAGGGTAGGTAGATTGGAGGGAAGAGCTCGAAGAGCCCCCTCATGTAAAAGATCAATTTGGATCTCATTTTGGTAGTTGTTGTAATAGTTAGAGATGCACAAGAGAGAGTGGAGAAGGAGCCGAGACTTTGTTGAAGTTCATGCTTAGAACACATTGTAAAAAAAAGAGGCATTTTTATTAATACAAACCAGAGCATTTTTTCTTGCATATTGTTTGTGTTGTGTGAATGTATTTGTGTGTTCAATGTATTCTATAGATGTATGTTAGGTGTGCATTTGCTAGGAATTGTTTGATTTTCAGGCTTGAGAGGTTCTTTGTGGTTTCATGCCAGGAGTGTGTGACAGAGTACTACGGTCTCTGTATACCAGTGCATAGATGCACTTCTGAACTCTGCGGAGTCAGAAAAAGACGTGCCAGGAGGGCATAGTAGCTGAAATCAACAATTCAGAGGAAGAAATTTGAGGTTGTTGAACACCTCAGGAGGCAAGGCTGTGGAGAACACAGTTGTAGACATAAGCTCTGAGGAGTTCTGTAAATCTCTGGAAGGTGGGCATTGAGCCAGTGCAAGGAGTGCACAAAAGAACTCTGCTGGGATTTCGTAAGAAGCAAGCATCACTGAGGATTCTTGAGACTCTGCAAGGAAGGCATTGAGTAATTTCCAAAGCACACAGGAGGAACTCTTTGAGTTCTGGAAATTGAGGAAGAATCCACTGAAGGATCTTCACAGGGTTGTTGAACACCCTGAGCACTCAGCAAGAGGCTGATTGAGTGGAGGATGGCCAGGAGGAAATCCAAATTCTCCATCTACAGGAGAAGGGAAAAAAGGATGAAACCCCTTAGGGGTATGAGTATTTGAGAAGCTCAAAAGAGATAGCACTTTTGTGTGCAAGGACTCTACAAAGGCGCAGAAGTCATAGAATTCCTTGAGGATTCGAGAGCAAAGCTCAGGAGGAATAATGTTCTTGTATGCGTAGGTGAGGATTCTAGTCATGGAGCTCGCAGAGGAAAGAACGAAAAATTTGAGGCCTTTGAGAATTTGAAATTCTTCCAAGTCTGGAAGAAAAGTGCCAAAGCTTGGGAGGAGCAGTAGCTGTCGTCGGATCAGCTGAGGAGATCTGGACTGTTGAAGGATTTCACGTCCAGGGAGCAGTGGAGGAGTGCAAGAGAAGGAGAGATGATCTGAGCCGTCAGATCTTAAGCTAAAACCCAATAGCCATTGGATCTGTCAAGAGTTGAACGAGATTTAAAACTCACAAGTAGAAACGAATGTCCCGAAGGGGTTTTATCAAGATATCAGTGTTCAGGAGTTCGGGGATCTAGAGGATGAGAGTCTGGGCACTTGACCTCAGAAATCACAACAAGGCGAAACAAATTTGAGTCATTGGTCTCCGGGAGGACCCGTGTCACGGAATCATCCATTTCAGAGATTCGGGCACTGGGACTCACAAAGGTGAGCATCTTATCTTCGCGAGTAGTGAAGTCCCGAGGAAATCTGAGCCATTTGTCTGAGAGTGGATGTGTGTTGCAAGATCACCTCTATCATGGATTCGGACATCGGGAGTCAGAGAAGGAAGTCTCCTGAATTCGAGAGTGGAAAAGTCACGAGAAGATCGAGACCATCCATTTGAGGAGGACAGGTGGTAGAGATCGAGGGATCTCGCGAACTCGGAGGTTCACAAGGTGAGAACCCAAGATTTGGGTGCTCCAAGTCGTGAGCGATGAAGTCACAAGAGAATCACAACCATCCATTTGAGGAGGGCAAGTGGCAGAAATCGCTGAGTCGGTGAAGTGCCGAAGAGATCCGAGATTCGGGTCTCGCAAACTCGGAAGTTCGCAAGGTGAGGGCCCAAGAGTTGGCTGCTCCAATTTGTGAATTTGCAAAGTCACGAGGAGCGGAGACATCCGATGGATTCGGGTCAAGGGAGAACCGTTGGATCAGGAACCCCACCACCTATCGCACATTCGGGGGTTCAGAGGTCGAGAGGGGTCAATTTCGACATTAGAAGTTGTGATGTGGTGAGAGCCGAGGCACGGAGGAAACACGTGGTAGAACCACAACGTGGGCCCAGGAAATAGACAGGAGGACACACGTCACCTAGTGGAAAGAGTCAACTCTCTGTTGACTTCTCGCATCTCAGGGATTCGCGAGATAAGAGTACGTGAGCTTGACCCTTCGACTCGCAAACTCACGAGTAGTGAGAACGAGAGGAGAAAAGTCAACATCGCCTCTCGGGGGTTCGCGAAAGAAAGGTGCCAAGGTTGGACATTCAAACTTGTTATCGCTTAGTTTGTAGTTTAGTTCAAGTAGCTGAAAGGTAAGGGTCAAACTGGTGTAATAGGAGCTTCCCCACCCACTGTCACCTCGATGGGGGGCTCTTTCTATTTAGGGTGGCTAAGCCCAAGGGAGACGTCCCTGGTAATCTGGGGTTTTGAAAGGTAAAGGCTTAAGGGAATAAGGCAAGTTTTCCATGCAAGGAAACAATACAACTAATACATGCAGTAGTGGTTAGTACTTCATAGACCAATGACTATCTATATTTCAATGTATATGAACATATATATTAGTAAATATTGACGAAGTCAATGTTTGCAATAATGGCAATATAAAGTCACTTGTCAACAAATACCAAAATGATATAGCATCCAATGAAATGATCAATCCTTGAATTAACTCAATGCATTAAATATCATTTAATGTTCACACACTATAAGTTGTTGCGTCACTATGCTAGAGATGACATCAACTTTTCTTTTAGGGTTAGTATAATAGACAAAGAGGTCAATGTTTTGCAATTAAACCAGTGAAATTTAACAATGTATCAATGTATATCATTATATGACTAATCCATAGTGTTTTCTATCAACCAAAAGCTCAAAGAAGGCATGATGTCATCATTAATTTCCAGGTTAGTAGACGTTAGGGTTAGTTAGGGTTTCAAATTCGAGAGTTTTGAAAGATTGTTTTGACACAACAAGCTCAACGTTGGAGAGAAAGACCAGTGCCTTAAGGTATTATGTAGTCAAAAACAAGGGCAAGATCTCGGGAGAATCAAAATCTAAAGACTAGAAAGTTAAGTTCTACGGTGCTGCAATGGAAGGGCCCTAGAATCAAAACCCTAAGGGAAGGAGGCTCATTCTGGTGTTTCTTAAGCAAGGCCTCATTCTCCTTCCTCTTTATTTAAATATTCTTGGCAAAATGGCTAACTTTAAAACACAAATCTAAGGGAGAAAGGTGTTGCAAGAGCAAGGCCCTTCAAACCCTAAAAAAGTCAAAACCCTAGGTGTAGAATCAACTAGGCCTAGGGCGTCTTCTTTCTTCAACTTATGTTTAAATGCTAACTCAGAAAAAAGGATGATTAGTGTAGCAACAACTAGGCTATATCTTCCTTGATCAATGGCTAAAACAAGTTTCTCAATCATGGGGACATATAGCAAGGACGTACTTGTGTGCTTGCTAGCTAGGGTTTTAAGATTAAGCAATATAATAGCAATGTAACAACAAATGCAAGAGATTTAACCTACAACCATTCATTCAAGAAGTTTTGCATGAAAATAACACTTACAAATCATGAAGAATGCTCATCAAACCCTATTTGTAAACCTTCCAATGAGAGAAACACCATAATATGCCAAGAAAATACTCTAATCAAGAGTTTCACCTCACTTCAAAGAGCCAAAATACCAAGACAAAAGACTAAAAGTGATCTCTCACAAGAGAGTGAGTTATGTTATGTTTAAAATGAGGTCCAACGTCCTCTATTTATACCAATCTTTTGACCTTTAATTTAAAAATAGGTCATTAAAACAACCAACAAGGTTGACCTTTAAAATTTACACTGTTTTACATTAAATGCTAAAAAGATGTCATAAAATGAGCTAAAAGGGGGACGTCAGGCCCTTCTAAGGGAGACGTTGGCCCTTTTTGGGCAAGCTCAGCATCCAAGAAGCCAAACGTTAGCCCTTCTAGGGCTCCCCCAAGCTGCCACACATGCCAAATGATCCCATCACACTGCCACACGCTCCAAACAATGTCCAACTGCCTCAGGTGATGTCATGTCCATCAAAAGAAAATGTCCTATCTGCAGTGCGTGATTCCCCCTAGGCCGGGCTCTACCAAAGTGTCTTGGTAGAACGTCCTTCAGTCTTCGTGTGCAAAGGCTCATCATAACATCATCCTCTCTCTACCATCCCAAAAACCATATGATGGTCTCTTCAGCCCCATGGAGGTCCGAGCTAATCATATCCCCATGTGTACCGGTCCACTGGTACCTGTCCGTCGGGTATGGTCCTACACATCAAAAACTACACCCTCTATGGGCTCATCAGTCATCGAGATCATAGCAATGTCAATCATATTTCATCATTAAATTTATCAAATAAATGCATGAAATCCCTAACATATCATCTAAGAGCTCAAAGACGTTACACATATCTACTATACAAAGTTGAAGAAACCAACAAAATAACCTATTGGGCTAATATCCACAAGAAAAGGAAAGTTTCCATAGAGGATCATTCAAGCCGTGTATACGAAGTGGTATGG
>ML803171.1:73820-88795 GCA_009831015.1 Picea engelmannii
TTGCTTTTCTTTCTTTTTACTTCAAGGTCTGACCAGAGGACACTGCCTTGGCATGGTGACCAGAGATGATAGTGTTACCCACTGGTATCTTCACAGAAATGATAAGGTTGGCTTGTGATGAGACCCCCTTTCCCTTGGCCATGCAACCAAAGGTCATTGCCCTGGCGTGGTAACCAGATAATGGCAATGTCATACCGCTGGATACCTATGAACATAATGGGCCAGCTCATGATGAAACCTCACATCCTCTTGGTTAGGTCTTGTTTTATTATTTTTCTTAGGGTCCCTTTTGTTTCTTATCGAGAGGCCTTTTATTTCCTTCTCGGGGATCCCTGAGTGAAGCATCTCTAGGTTTCATTTCCTATGGCTTTTATCTTTTACCAACTACATTTACCCCCTCGGCCTTTAGCCCCTTATTCCCACAAGACAAAGTGTAACCCTCAAAATGTCATCCTAATGGTCAGACTAGGGGAATGGGATGGATGAATGGGAGGTAAGATGCAAAATGATAGAATGGTGGGAGCGGACGATGGCTCTGCAAATCCCCCCTGGTGGCTAACCAAAACACATGAATACAAACTTGCTAAGTTAGCCCATTAATCACCCCAAAAATGGTCAAGTGGATTAGTGTAAGATCCAAGTAGTTATCAGAGATGAAAAGTAACCTAATGCATATATAAGAAGGTTATAATGATCAAACATGACACATACCATGATACCTTGGATGAATTACCTCATGGAGCAAGAGTATTCTCCGATGCAAGTCCAAGCCAATGGTGATGGATGTTGCTGCTACTGATAGGACAATTCTGGCAAAGAAGGAGAAGGATGGGTCATCCAGGGCCATGCTCAGGTCAATCATGCTCTCGGTACTCCATGTCTAGGACCTGTGGGCCTCGAGACATGATCTCCTAGTTATCCCTAGATATTGGGGATAACATCTAGCTCCAACTCGGGGACATGTGCTCACCGTAGAGTTCATGAGAACCTCAGCATCTCTGGCATAAGCCTGCAGACCTACTCACACTTGACAAGAAAGCATCAACGACAAAAGGTGGGGTGGTATTGCCACCCCACAAAATAATACATGTATACATATGATATAAAACAATCAAAATGCATATAAGGAAACAAACAATAAATATAGATGGTATAATACATGGAAATGCCTACCTAATTATACTTACCTGTATAATCATGTCCCACCACCTTGGTGGGGTTTGAGGAGGCATCCGTTGATGGGTAATGGGCGCCTTCTTCCTTCCAATGTGGACAAGTAATAAGAATTATCTACTGATTCCATTTCGACCTTGAAGGGTCTAAGCCATGATTGTGTACTTCCCTTTACATTAGTAGGCTCTCCTTTCTGAATATCCCACATCGATACTAACTCTCCCTCCTTGTATTTATGGATATTGTGTTTGTTAGTTCCTTGAAAAATCCTGGTGTATTGTACTGAGGAAGGTGGGTGGGCTTCTAGAATAAAGGTTTCTTGCTGGGACGGATGTATCTGTACATATTCTTTATTCTGTGGTCTTTTTAGTATTTTCACTGTCCCTACTTATTTGTTCTGAAACTGATCTAGGAGTTGCTGATATTCCTCTTTCTTGGGACACTCAATCTGGTCAAAGTCTTCTTCCATAGTAAATGGCATGTCTTCTGGAGAATACTCTTGAAGAGTTTGTATCACATCTTTCTGTGCTTCATGCACAGTAGGAGCAACATCTTGTACATGAGTTCCAATTATTGGCATATTGAGTAATCATCTAGTTGTCCCATATTTCAAAGGCAGCCGCAGAAAAGTGAGATCCATCTCAAGGGACCCACCTATCATTGCAACAAACTTCCTAGATAATAGCATTCCCCATACATCTGGGACATCAACAACTATGATTTCTATGTGAACCATCTTCTCGAGGAATTCCTTCAGTTGTACTTCGACGTTTTCAACGACACCATGTGTGGGTATAGCTTTGGATTCAAATCCACACATGTTTCTATAAGGCCTGGTTACCTTCAAGCCCATCTGCTGCGTGACTTTAAGAGACATCATGTTTGCACCAACACCTGTATCCAGCATGCAATTGTTGAGATATTTGTTGTTCATCGTAAGAGTCATGAAGAAAGGTGGATTTTCACTGTACTGGATCATGAAATGGTCGGCTTGTAGCATCATCGGGGGGTCCATAGGCTCAATTGTTCCCAAAAAGAAGGTGTTGAAGCGTTCTTTAATAGAAGGGATCTTGATTGCTTCTTTCAAGGGAACATTCACATGCATCTTCAACAAAGCTCCTTCAAAATCAAAATCAAGGGTAATCTTATCAGTTTTGGAAGTTTTAGGAGGAAGAACCTCAGAAGATTTTGACTAATCATATGTAGTTTGGTTCGAGTTCTTTATCTGGTAGACTTGGACTTCTTTATTTTTTAACTTCACTCATGATTCTTGGTCCAAGTTGTTGATTATTGCTAATCCTGTTGCTCGGGCTTCTTCCTTCAGGGCTTGTTGATGTTCTGCATCAGTGATGTTTATTTGAGGGAAACCTGAGAAGCAGTCAAAATTGTTGACTTGTTGTTGGCTAGCATTATAAGGAAACTTGTTCTCCCAATGTGCCTCACTACACTCCAGACACCAGGGATTTTCATCAACAACATTTGGAGAGGCCAGAGTATTTGGAACTTCATTTTCATTTTTCGATTTGTAATTTTGGTTCCCCTTTTGGAATGGCCCTTTGAATGGAGGTCTGGGTTCCTGGGTCTGGGACTTCTCAAGTCTCATGATCTGGTTCATCATTTCCTCTTGATTCTTCATGATGCTATCTACTGAAGCTTGTAGCTTACTGATACTAGTGCAGAGATCCGAAGCAGGCTCAACATTGTGTACTACTTTTTGCTTGATGTCTATCTTTCCCCGAGGGTTGGCAAAGGGCTCAATCTTGGATGAAAGGATATTTCCTTCAATATTGGTTGCAAGCTCTTGGGCTTCTTGAATGGATTGAGGATCTTTGTCTCTGAGGAGATACCCTAATTGGCCATTGAAAGATCTAGTATAAATGTGAACAACGTAATCATCTTTCGGATGGTGGCTTGGGGGAATTCGTTGGAGTAAAGCTTCGAACCTGGTATGAAACTCTCGAATGGATTCATTTTCATGTCTGCCAATGCCATTTAGTCTGGTGAGCATCATGTTCGGATATTATTTGATACTCCACCTTCTGAGGAAGATTTCTTCAAGTCTATCCATGGTTTTAATGCTTCCATTAGGCAGGCCAAGATACCAACGTCTTACAACATCTTAAAGGGTAGCAGAGAAGAGATTCATGACCAAGTCTTCAGCATCATCACTAATGGGGTGAAGATAAAAAAATTCCCAAAAGTTACTCATATGCTCTTCGACACTAGTAGCATCAGTTCCGGTAAACTTAGGCAACCACTTCTCATATTTAGGTGGCATTTGCCTAGGGTAACCAGGTATGGCTGACATGTCTAAAGGCTTGAACAAGGTAGATGACCATTGTCTCTGATTGTTTACTGGGTTTGTAGTACCGATCTGATAAGTAGACATGTTTAAAGGAAGTCTCTTTCCAAAAAGTGACTTGATAACAGGTGAATTAGCAGGAAGCTTCCTTCTGAAAGCTAGAGGAAGGTTATTGAACCTCCTTTTGGTTTGTGGAGTCACCAGATAGTTTTCCTGAAACTACCAGAGAATAGGGGGAAAAGGTTTTAGTGGAGTCGCTAGGTAATCTTGTAAGAAAAGGTCTTTGAGGCAAGGCTTACCAAAATATTTGTCGTTGAGGAAGATTGACTCAGTGTTCCCTGGCAATGACGCCAAAATGTTATCGCTCAGTTTGTAGTTTAGTTCAAGTAGCTGAAAGCTAAGGGTCAAACTAGCATAACAGGAGATTCCCCACCCACTGTCACCTCGATGAGGGGCTCTTTCTATTTAGGGTGGCTAAGCCCAAGCGAGACGTCCCTGGCAATTTGGGGTTTTGAAAGGTAAAGGATTAAGGAATTAAAGCAAGTTTTCCCTTTCACAGATTACCGCCAAGAAGATAGTCAAAATGAAGAAATACCACAAAATAGGCACCTATTTGTGAGAGAAGGCAACAATAAAACTAATACATGCAGTAGTGGTTAGTACTTCATAGATCAATGACTATCTATATTTCAATGTATATGAACATATATATTAGTAAATATTGACGAAGTCAATGTTTGCAATAATGGCAATATAAAGTCACTTGTCAACAAATACCAAAATGATATAGCATCCAATGAAATGATCAATCCTTGAATTAACTCAATGAATTAAATATCATTTAATGTTCACACACTATAAGTTGTTGCGTCACTATGCTAGAGATGACATCAACTTTTCTTTTAGGGTTAGTATAATAGACAAAGAGGTCAATGTTTTGCAAACAAACCAGTGAAATTTACCAATGTATCAATGTCTATCATTATATGACTAAGCCATAGTGTTTTCTATCAACCAGAAGCTCAAAGAAGGCATGACGTCATCATTAATTTCCAGGTTAGCAGACGTTAGGGTTAGTTAGGGTTTCAAATTTGAGAGTTTTGAAAGATTGTTTTGACACAACAAGCTCAATGTTGGAGAGAAAGAGCAGTGCCTTAAGGTATTATGGAGTCAAAAACAAGGTCAAGATCTCGGGAGAATCAAAATCTAAAGACTAGACAGTTAGGTTCTATGGTGCTCCAATGGCAGGGCCCTAGAATCAAAACCCTAAGGGAAGGAGGCTCATTCCGGTGTTTCTTAAGCAAGGCCTCATGCTCCTTCCTCTTTCTTTAAATATTCTTGGCAAAATAGCTAGCTTTAAAACACAAATCTAAGGGAGAAAGGTGTTGCAAGAGCAAGGCCCTTCAAACCCTAAAAAAGTCAAAACCCTAGGTGTAGAATCAACTAGGCCTAGGACATCTTCTTTCTTCAACTTATGTTTAAATGCTAACTCAGAAAAAAGGATGATTAGTGTAGCAATGACTAGGCTATATCTTCCTTAATCAATGGCTAAAACAAGTTTCTCAATCATGGGGACATATAGCAAGGGCCTACTTGTGTGCTTGATACCTAGGGTTTCAAGATTAAGCAATATAATAGCAATGTAACAACAAATGCAAGAGATTTAACCTACAGCCATTCATTCAAGAAGTTTTGCATGAAAAATACACTTACAAATCGTGAAGAATGCTCATTAAACCCTAGTTGTAAACCTTCCAATGAGAGAAACACCATAATATGCCAAGAAAATCCTCCAATAAAGAGTCGCACCTCACTTCCAAGAGCCAAAATACCAAGACAAAAGACTAAAAGTGATCTCTCACAAGAGAGTGAGTTATGCTATGTTTAAAATGAGGTCCAACATCCTCTATTTATACCAATCTTATGACCTTTAATTTAAAAATAGGTCATTAAAACAGCCGACAAGGATGACCTTTAAAATTTACATTGTTTTACATTAAATGCTAAAAAGATGTCATAAAATGAGCTAAAAGGGGGACGTTAGGCCCTTCTGAGGGAGACATTGGCCCTTTTTGGGCAAGCTCAACATATAGGAAGCCAAACGTTGGCCCTTCTAGGGATCCTCCAAGCTGCCACACATGCCAAATGATCCCAGCACACTGCCACATGCTCTAGACAACGTCCAACTGCCTCAGGTGACGTCCTATCCATCAAAAGCAAATGTCTTATCTGCAGTGGGTGATTCCCCCTAGGTCGGGCTCTGCCAAAGTGTCTTGGTAGAACGTCCTTCTATATTCTTGTGCAAAGGCTCATCATAACATCGTCCTATCTCTGCCATTCCAGCAACCATCTGATGGGGTCTTCAGCCCCATGGAGGTCTGAGCTAATCATATCCCCATGTGTATTGGTCCACTGGTACCTATCCGTTGGGTATGGTCCTACACATCAAAAACTACGCCCTCTATGGGCTCATCATTCCTCGAGATCATAGCAATGTCAATCATATTTCATCATTAAATTTATCAAATAAATGCATGAAATCCCTAACATATCATCTAAGAGCTTAAAGACATTACACATATCTACTATACAAAGTTGATGAAACCAACAGAATAACCTATTGGGATAATATCCACAAGAAAAGGAAAGTTTCCACAGAGGATCATTCAAGACATGTATACAAAGTGGTATGGTCTAGGGATGTCCAATCATAGTAAGACCAGGGGTAGGTGTTGTCCGTGGGTGTCTCTGTAGGAGGTGACCTGTACCCATCATGGATGCACTTTTTACAATCCCCTTGTTGCTTTTATTCTTTATTTATTGCTTTTCTTTATTTTTACTTCAAGTTCTGACCAGAGGACACTACCTTGGAATGGTGACCAGAGGTGATAGTGTTACCCATTGGTATCTTCACAGAAATGATAAGGTTGGCTCGTGATGAGACCCCCTTTCCCTTGGCCATGCAACCAAAGGTCATTGCCCTGGCGTGGTAACCAGATAATGGCAATGTCATACCGCTGGATACCTATGAACATAATGGGCCAGCTCGTGACGAGACCTCCCATCCTCTTGGTTAGGTCTTGTTTTTTATTTTTCTTAGGGTCCCTTTTGTTTCTTATCAAGAGGCCTTTTATTGCCTTCTCGGGGATCCTTGGGCGAAGCATCTCTAGGTTTCATTTCCTATGGCTTTTATCTTTTACCAACTGCTTTTACCCCCTGGGCCTTTAGCCCCTTCTTCCCATAAGACAAAGTGTAACCCTCAAAAGGTCATCCTAATGGCTGGACT
The DNA here is from genome assembly GCA_009831015.1 of Picea engelmannii. NCBI lineage: Eukaryota > Viridiplantae > Streptophyta > Pinopsida > Pinales > Pinaceae > Picea > Picea engelmannii. Next base: position 80,582 of record ML803171.1, read on the forward strand.
AGGGGAATGAGATGGATGAATAGGAGATAAGATGCAAAATGATAGAATGGTGGGAGCAGACGATGGCTCTGCAAATCCCCCCTGGTGGCTAACCAAAACCCATGAATACAAGCTTGCTAAGTCACGCTGTTAATCACCCCAACAATGGTCAAGTGGATTAGTGTAATATCCAAGCAGTTATTAGAAATGAAAGGAACATAATGCATATATAAAAAGGTTATAATGATCAAACATGACACATACCATGATACCTTGGACCAATTACCTCATGGAGAAAGAGTCTTCTCTGATGCAAGTCCAAGCCGATGCTGATGGATGTTGTTGTTGCTGACAGGACAAGTCTGGAAAATAAGAAGAAGGATGGGCCCTCCAAGGCCATGCTCAGGTCAATCATGCTCTCGGTACTCCATGTCTAGGACCTGTGGGCCTCAAGACATGATCTCCTAGTTATCCCTAGATATCGGGGATAACAAAACTTACAAAGTCACGAGTAGTGAGAAGTGTTAGAGATTAGCCTAGCCAGTGGTTGCGTGAGGAAGGCACTGACAAAGGAAGAGCCATACCCGTATCGGCCTTTCGGGTATCGCGAGATTGGAGAAGGAGGAGTCGAATGCTTCAACTCGTGAATTCGTGAGATCATGAGATTTTGACAAGAGAGTTTGGGTTAGGCCCGTGGTCATAGTGTTGTGGTCACTTGCGAAAGGTGGAGATCACGCCTAGTGTGTTTGCACAGGGGATATTCCCGAAGGACCTGTGGATCGATTTGAGAAAAAACGTTCTAGCAGGAAATCGAAAGAGCTACTTCAGCTCATGAAATAGAGTGAACAATCCTTAAGACCAGGAGGTCATGTAGAGACTCTGTCGAGGCAGAGGGTGCATCTGCATCAAGTGGATTAAGAGAAGGACTTCACCTATAGATTTCAGGTGGAGCGAAGAGGAGAAGAAGACATTCAGGAAGACTGTGGATGAAGATGAAACACTCAGGGGTGCAGAGTGATAGCAATAGGTTTTCCAGGAGAGAAGACAGGGACAACAAGATGGCTACTGAAGGCTATAGATATGATGGAAAGAAAAACCTAGAGCTGATGATTAGATTTGAAATAGATGAAGAGATCGTTGATATAAGGGAAGAGATAGAAAAGCTTGCATTCCGGATGTAGAAGAACGCCAGGTCGAGATGGGTATATGAATGGCCCATGAGGAAGCTGAAAGTAAAATAGCCAGTCAAGTAGTTGATGGCTAGAAGATAGCATAAGATGTTGAGAAGGTGGTTGAGGTATGCTGAAAACCTCAATGGATGAGAGGAAGGTGTTCATATATGTGATCCAGAGACTGGGAGAAATCTTAGCAATGCTGAGGATGAAATGGGATCCGATGAAGATCTCAAGCAATGCCAGGAGGGCAGAGAAGAAATTCCTAATTTTTAGATGGGCAAAGGGTTGATATCACTGTGGGATCTCACGGACTGTCATGAGGAAAACCAGGGAATTTCATAGTGCCAGGTAGGAAATGGATCGAGATCGTTGTGGGATCTCATAGACTACTAGGAGGGTAGATGAGAGTTTTAAATTTTCCATGTGGGCAAGATAAAAAAGATGGGATCAGTTGATTCCATAGACTGCCAAGAGGGTAGCAGGGAAATCCCAATTTGGCAGGTGGGAAGGGATGAGCAGATGAGACTATCTGAGGGTCTCATAAACTCAGAGGTGAGTTTGAATCAGCTTGAGGAGCTAATAGAAGAGGAGGATCAGAGAAATATTCTGATGACTGGGGAAATTCAGATATTCCTACCATTTGTCCAAGAGGAGGCATAAATCTATGTTGTAGATGTAGCAACAACAGAAGAAGGACAGACAACAAAAACTGTCAAAGAAGCATTGTAGTAGACTTTGGAAGCTACCAAAGAAAAAAGAGAAGATGAGCATTTTGAGGAGTGTCTCAATGATTTCAGCCAGGAAGCTGAGGAAGCTGTAGCACTGAAGCTGGTAGCAGAAGAAGCCGAAGAGAACAAAGGAAGATTGATCACTCCATGGTAGATGGAGCTGGAGATGCTGGAGGATTGGTTGAACAATCTAGAGCCAACAAGACAACTAGCAGAAGTTGAGCTGTCAGAGAAGGTGACTGAACAACAAGTCAGTCAAGAGAATATTGTAGAGATGAACTCTGTAGCAGGGTGGCAAGTTAAGGCCACAGAAGAAGATGATGAAGATGAAGAAAACATGGGAAATCACATTGATCTGCCCAATTGCAGAAAAATTTTGTAGCCGAGGAGACTGCATGAGTAGAGCCAGCCACTAGAGCAGCTGGACAAAGTGATCGAGACGATCAGGAGGCTGATGGTAGAGTCAACAGAAACTGTCACCGAGGAGAAGTTGAGTAGAAGAAAGGAAGCATCAACAACAACATAGAAGCAACAGCAGCAACAGAAAAATGGAGCAAGAAGACTCTAGATAGTTGTTTGGGATCCAAGAGGATTTCCAAAGCTAAGGGTGGAAGCTCATGAGCAGGAGCTCATGAATTTTGTAGCTGAGAAATATGATACAGGAGGATCTCTCCACGTCAGCTAGCCAACCATGTTAGCGTGTGCATTCAAGGCTGAAGAGAGGCGCAACCCTCATCTTCAATTTTGAATTTGAATGTAATTAATGTTGTAGGTTGTTGAGCCATGGAGTCATGCCTTTGTGCAGGCATTAGAGTAGGTAGGCATTTAATGTTTGTAAGGCTGAGATCTAGATCCAATTTGTGGACTACGCATCCCATTCAATGTAATTGAATAGGGTAGGCATATTGGAGGGAAGAGCTCGAAGATCCTCCTCATGTAAAAGATCAATTTGGATCTCATTTTGGTAGTTGTTGTAATAGTTAGATATGCACAAGAGGAGTGGAGAAGGAGCCGAGACTTTGTTGAAGTTCGTGCTTAGAACACCTTGTAAAAAAAAGAGGCATTTTTATTAATACAAACCAGAGCAGTTTTTCCTGCATATTGTTTGTGTTGTGTGAATGTGTTTGTGTGTTAAATGTATGCTATAGATGTTTGTAAGGAATTGTTTGATTTTTAGGCTTGAGAGGTTCTTTGTGGTTTCATGCCAGGAGGGCATGATAGAGTATTGCAGTCTCTATATACCAGTGCATAGATGCACTTCTGAACTCTGTGGAGTTAGACAAAGATGTGCCAGGAGGGCATAGTAGCTGAAATCAACAAATCAGAGGAATACCTTTGAGGTTGCTGAACACCTCAAGAGGCAAGGATGTGGAGAACACAGTTGTATACAGAAGGTCTGAGGAGTTCTATAAAGCTCTCTCGGGAGGGCATTGAGCCAGTGTAAGGAGTGCACAGAAGAACTCTGTTGGGAGTTTGTAAGAAGTAAGCATCACTGAGGATTCTTGAGACTCTGCCAGGAGGGCATTGAGTAATTTCCAAAGTGCACAGGAGGAACTCTTTGAGTTCTGGAAATTGAAGAAGAATCCACTGAAAGATCTTCACAGATTTGCTGAACACCCTAAGCACTCAACAAGAGGTTTCTTGAGTGGAGGATAGCCAAGAGGGCATCCAAATTATCCATCTGTAGGAGAAGGGAAAAAAGGATAAAACCCCTTAGGGGTATTAGTATTTGAGAAGCTCAGAAGAGATAGCACTTTTGTGTGCAACGACTCTGCAGAGGTGCCGAAGTTGTAGAATCCCTTGAGGATTCGAGAGAAAATCTCAGGAGGAACAGTGTTCTTGTACACGTAGGAAAGGATTCCAGTTATGGAGCTCGCAGAGGAAAGAAGGAAAAGGTTGAGGCCTTTGAGCTCCAAAGCTCGGGAGGAGCAATAGTTGTTGTCGGATCAACAAAGGAGATCTGGACCGTTGAAGGATTTCGCATCCAGGGAGTAGTGGAGGAGTGCAAGAGCAGGAGAGATGATCTGAGTCGTCAGATCTTAAGCTAAAACCTGACAGGCGTTGGATCTGTTGAGAGTTGCATGAGATTTAAAAATCACAAGTAGAAGTGAAAGTCTTGAAGGGGTTGTATTAGGATATCGGCGTTCAGGAGTTCGGGGATCCAGAGGATGAGAGTCTGGGCACTTGACCTCAGAAATTGCAACAAGGAAAAATAGATCTGAGCCCTCCATCTATAGTAGGACGCGTGTTGCGAAATCATCCATTTCAGAGATTCGGGCACTGGGACTCACAGAGGTGTCGCGAGATTGCCCGTATCGGGGATTCAGACATTGGGAGTCAAAGAAGGAAGTCTCTTGAATTTGCGAGTGGCGAAGTCGCGAGAAGATCAGGACCATCCATTTGAGGAGGACATGTGGCAGAGATCCAGGGATCTCGCGAACTCAAAGGTTCGCAAGGTGAGAACCCAGGATTTGGGTGCTCCAAGTCGTGAGAGAATCACAGTCATCCATCTGAGGAGGACAGGTGGCAACAATCGCGGAGTCAGAAAAATGGCGAAGAGATTCAGGATTTGGGTCTCGCAAACTCGAAAGTTCACAGGGTGAGGGCCCAAGAGTTGGGTGCTCCAAGTCGCGAAGTTGGGAAGTCACGAGGAGTGGAGATAGTCATTGGATATGTGTTAAGGGAGGATCGTTGGATCAGGAACCCCATCGCCTATCACGCATTCGGGGGTTCGGAGGTCGAGAGGGGTCACTTTCGACATCAGAAGTTGTGAATTGGCGAGAACCGAGGCACGGAGGAAACACGTGGCAAAACCACAAGGTGGGCCTGAGAAATAGATAGGCAGACACACGTCACCTAGTGGAAGGAGTCAATGCTCCATTGACTTCTCAAATCTCGGGGATTCGCGAGATAAGAGTACGTGAGCTTGACCCTTCGACTCTCGAAGTCGCGAGTAGCGAGAACGAGAGGAGAAAAGTCAACATCGCCTCTCGAAGGTTCTTGAAAGAAAGGTTCCAAGGTTGGACATTCGAACTCGTGAAGTCGTGAGTAGCGAGAAGTGCTAGTGCTTAGCCTAGCCGGTGGTCGCATGAGGAAGGCGCTAACAAAGGAAGAGCCAGATCCGTATTGGCCTTTCAGGTATCGTGAAATTGGAGAAGGAGGAGTCGAATGCTTCGACTTGTGAATTCGTGAGATAGTGAGATTTCGACAAGAGAGTTTGGGTTAGGCATGTGGTCACTTGGGAAAGGTGGAGATCGCACCTAGTGCGTTCGCACAGGGGAGCTTCCCGAAATACCTGTGGATCGATTTGAGGAAAAAGGTTCCAACAGGAAATCGAAAGAGCTGCTTCGGCCCATGAAATAGAGTGAATGATACTTAAGACCAAGAGGTCGCGCAGAGACTCTACCAAGGCAGAGGGTGCGTCTGCATCACTCGGGAGGATTGCATTCCTCTCCAGGTTAAATCTTGTTTCACAAGGGAATTGGTGCTTCCTAGAGTTGGTGCTCTAAAACAAGGGAGTTAGTGTTGCCTAGAGTTGGTTCTCTAAAACTAGGGGATTGGTGTCCCCTTGATTTTGTGCTCGGAAGAAGAGAGATTGGTGTCTTTGACACAGTTGTAACTTGCACTTGTTATTGTTGTATTTAAATTTATGTATTCAATACATTCTTGTTGATCAATTGTTATGATTAATTAATTTGTTAACTAATAACTGTTAAAATTTTAAAAGAAGAAACAATACTGATTCACCCCCCCTATTAGTATTGACCAATATTTCAACAACTAGTACTTTTTGAAACCCATAGGAACTCGGGCCATAAACCTTTTTAAGTGAGCAATGATTAGCAACTAGTTAAGTAAGTATAAAAAAATTATAAACTTATTGAAGTGTATGGTTTATTGAAGATTTAATTCATTATTTGTTAAAAATATCTCTTTTGAGAGATATATTGGGTGAATAATAACTGAAGTTATGATTTTATCATCATGGAGAGTGTTTGTTAGCTCTATTTTGATCCCAAATATGAGAGTTTGAGCCATAGGATCCATCCTTCCATGTCAAGATAATTATTTTATCAAGAGCATATATTTCAAATTTAATTTGTAATGAATTATGGGTGTTCTCATTTTTGAAATATAGATAGTGGCCCTTGTGAAGACTGTTTTTTAGTGAAGGTAAAACCAACGTAGATTTATCTTAACTCCATATTTATCATGTTCCATTTGATTCTTATTTGTGCATGATAAATTCCAAGTTAAGATGGATATACACTTGTTCTTAATATATATATATATATATATATATATATATATAAACAATGTTTCAAATCCATATTGAGCATGTAAGGAATATAAACAATGTGTCAAATCCATATTGAGCATGTAAGGAATTTCACATCTACCTCATACTCAACCCACCATTCAAATGTTTTAACCATAATAATTTTTTTACTTTCAATTGTTATATATATAAATATATATATATTGAAATATTATTTGTTACAAATATTTTTTTAAATGGCACTTGTTAACTCCGTATTAAGCATTTAAGGAATTACACATCTCCCTAATATGGAGAAATAAAATGCAGCTATGAATGGAGTAATAATTTTTTTACTCTCTATATAAAATTGATATAAAATTATTTTACTTAAGGTGGATGTTAAATCTAAGGTAGCTAGAGAGGTAGTGGGGGGGCCCAGAGGGCCCATAGTGATAATAGTGGAGGTCATTCAATGTAAAGTGGACTAGGTCCACTATATTATTAAATAAGGCCCACTATGGTAGTTAGATATAATAAATGTAAGAAGACTTCTTAGAAGATTCTACTTCTAGAAGATTCCTCCTCTAGAATGTTCTTAGGTGATGGTAGAACTATATAAAGGGGTTCAAACAATGTAATGAGATATGAACAGAAGTATTGTATTTGGAGCTGAAGCTCAATAGGAGGATGCCCCCTCGAAGAGGCAAGTGAACAGGAGAGGATCCCTTCCATAATAGGATCCATTGTATGGTGTTGCCCTACCTTAAGGGTTTGATAATAATAAAGTGTGGTTTCTTCTATATTGCTTTGTGGATCTATTGTGTATTCAATATTTTTGGTTATTATATTGATAGATCTATTCAGGTTCTTAACAAATGGTATCAGAGCACTTTCCTTGGCCGGAGTTGTGTGCAACTATTTTTTATTTTTGCAGATTTTTTTTTTTCGGAGAAGAAAAAAGAGGGCCGCGACATTCCAGACATTTTCAGTATATTTCACTGCAAAATTTGTAGAAAAAGGGTTGTATATCTGATTTCCTCTCAGAAAAACACCCAAGTTAAAAAAAAAATCGTCCGAAACGGAGTCCGGAAGGTCAAGATATTGAGGTTTTAAAATCTGCAATTTTTCAGGGTTTTTTCTGTGGATGGCGGCATGATTTTTTTTTATTTTTGTAGTATTTGGAGGCCGAATTTTCCCAAGTAAATTATATATATGAGTTCTTCTCACAATTTCACCCAATTTAAAAAAAAAAATCAGTCGAAACGGAGTCCGGGAAGTGAAGTTATGAGCATTTTAAGTTCAACAGTTTTTTAGGGTTTTTCCAAAAAAAGCCACGATTTTCTGCCGAAACTTCTTGGGTCTATTTTTTGAGTTTTTCCGTGACGGCTGCAGGACCGAAGAGTTCATTGGGTGCTCAGATGGCTATTTCGTCTCAAACCTTGAAATAAATTCTTGAATCATTCAAAGCCCAATTGGATGACAGATTAGATGCATTTGCACATAGCCTCACAGACAACCTCACACATAGTCTCACAGACAACCTCACACATGGCCTCAATGATAGTTTTCGTAATATTCAAGATTCATTGAATGACATGAGGGAGAGATTTCTTATGGAGGGCCTCAAGGCTGAATATAATAAAGAAATATATGCTTGGTATGATTTTGAGGCCGATTGTGATGATTGGTATATGGATAGTTGTCATTTTTGGGATGACAACCACTTCCATATTTTATTTGATGACTCTACTCCACCTTTTGTAGAGAACATCAAGAGCTAGTTACCAGCGTTCAGTCTGCATATTCTACAGTGGTATTATTCCTTCCAGATTCTGCTACGACCCTTTTCCACTATGTAGATGGATCTTCTTATTTGGATCCACATGATAGGTGTCAGTCTTTGGAGCATCATTTGGAGTTGGTTATTGGGTTGCAAAATATTTTACGGGGAGTTCACAGAAGCACTTGGACATGGGACCCGGGCTTACAATGGTGGTTGGACTACTTCAGCATGGTGGATTTCCTTTCTACATGGGACTTTGGTTCTTCAGTCTTCTTCAGCATTACGGTC
>ML803171.1:88845-100612 GCA_009831015.1 Picea engelmannii
TTTGGAGCGGTAGCTCAATAGGAGGATGCCCCCTCGAAGAGGCAAGTGAACATGAGAGGATCCCTTCCATAATAGGATCCATTGTATGGTGTTTCCCTACCTCAAGGGTTTTCTTCTAATAAAGTGTGGTTTCTTCTATCTTGCTTTGTGGATCTATTGTGTATTCAATATTTTTGGTTATTATATTGGTAGATCTATTCATGTTCTTAACATTAAAATATTTTTTAAATGCCACATATCAACTTTCAATTATATATATATATATATATATATATATATATATAAACAAAGAAATAGATAAGCATAGAAATATTACCATAAAAATATTTTATTTATCGTGGACACTAATTTTTTTTTTCTTATTAATATATTTTTAAATACCAATGAATTTCTTATTGTTCTATGATAATTTCCCCAAATCCTGTGAATAATTTTTCGTTAATTATCAACCGATTTTATTATTCTACCCATTTATAATAATTATGACTCTAACTCATTAAAAAAAAAACTTTATGAAAAAAAACTTCTTCATTCACCTAGACCAACTAGGTTACAACTATTTCATTTTTTTTTTTTAATTTTAAGATATCATTTTCACAATTTAAAATGATATGTTTCTAATTTTTATAATATGAAATCTTTAGTAGAGTATTATCTGTGGATACTTTGTTGAGCCCCTCATCCTTTAATGAAAACCTTTTGTCTCCCCTCTCACATAAGGCTAATATTAATTGGGCATTGGACTTCCTTGGGAGCTGTTATATCTTAAATCGTAAAGTGACCTTCTCCTTAGCCTTTTGGCATATCCATTGACATTCAGATTCTTTTTCTCCATTTTATTTGACTTAACAAAGAAATAAGCGCTACGAGATGAAATTTGTGAGACTTGTTCAAGTGAATGTGCAGATAAAGATTACACTCTCCATTGCCATTAAAACTTTCCTTTAAGACTCATATTTTAAAGAACAACATCCTATCCTCGTTGAAATAAACCATCTCATCGATTATGGATACATTTCCCACCTTGTAAAAAGTCTTTCAAGCTTTCCTTTCACGAAGCTGGAAAAAAAATTGATCGGATTCACATTTTCCTAACATCATGCATGTGTGATAGTTTGTAGTTTGTGATTTACCTAAACATAGAAGTTTTTGTTGGTCATAGTTTGTGATTTAGTGAAACATAAAAGTTTTTGCTAGCATAAAATTTTTTATTTGTTTTTTATTTAATTACTTTTTCATATTAATATTGAAAATTTTATTTTCATTTTTAATATAATTGTAAAAGAAATTTTTTTATAATATTTTAAAATAAATTTTTATATAAATATTATTTTTCTAAATACCATTAAAGTGAAAGGACCACCATTGTGAAAACTTTTTCCTAATTTTATTAAAATACAAGCAATGATCGCAAACAATTTTTTATTAGAATTTTCTTTATCATAAAACACCTAAAAAAGGGAATAATTGAATGAATTTTTAAAACTATTATTAAACATTATAAAGAAAAGAGATTTTATGATAAGTATCCTCTAAGTAAATATAATATCTAAACAATTCAACGGTAATTACAATGAAACATGTATGAAGCAAGAGATAAGGAGTTTACGCTCAAGAAACTCTTTAAGGGGAAATTCGATTTAATTGAACCATTTTCATGTTTGTTTTTATTTTATAATTAAAAACATTTATATAAATATATGTGATATAAAAACTATGTGATAATTGGATATTTAGTTCAATCATATGCATAATTATCTCCATGAGATTTTTTAAAATCTTTGAGTTGATTCGATGAAACACACATCCCTAATTTCTCTCATTGAATTCTTTAATTCATATATAGAATTTTATAAATTATCAAATTCATTCACATATTATAATGTATTATGAAATATCACAAGTAATATTTAATCATAGATACCCTTACTTAATGAATACTTGTGTTCTCAATATTCAAATCATCATCTTCTAACTCTTTAATTGGTCTTTCGAGCTTATCCAATTTTCATGTTCATCCTTAATTTTTTTCTTCTATCTTTTACAATCTTTATTGTTGGTATTTTCATTCTACATATTTTATATTCTTTTAACTAGATCATTTACCTACAAAATAAAAACACCACATTTGTTCAAATCCATATAAAAAGTCACAATCCATCAAAATACATGGGTCATTATCCACTGGTTCTCTAGGTATTGTTTTGTCCAAGATGGTTCATTGACCATTCTTGAGTCACAAATCTTCATACCTCTACCATTTACTCCCATTGAAACAACATCAACCATCATCCTAGGTTTTCTTTGGCTTACCTATAACCAAGCCCTACATTTTTATGGATTAACCTCAACCATTACATCCTCTAGGTTTTACTCTAGTTTACTCTTAACCAATACAATTACCAAGTGGTTTCACAGTACCATCAACCATTCATTACACTAAGTGGGTTTTATCTGATCATAAAACTTCATTTTTCATGACGAGTGCTTTTTGGTTTACCATGAACCATTAACAATCAAGTTTTCTGTGTATATTTTCCTCATCGAGGATTAGATTATCATTTCAACTAGGTACATAAATTTCAATTACATTTTCATTTGAGTCCAATCTAGCACTTTTATGAACATATGACCATGACCATATTTTTTCATCACAAAAAAACACAATGAATGAGGATTATAAATAATTTAAGGGATTTCATTTTCATTTCAGTTTTGCGTCTCAATTTATTTTTTCTAAGATAGAAAATTATATTAAAGCATGCAAAAGATGGAAATCACATTTGTTTATCTTGTTTGTTCCAACATGACAGAAGTGCCCTGGTGGCAAGCCATAGCTGCCACTTGTCCAAAATTTACATGTAAAACTTGCAGAAAGGTAAAGCTACAGCTACCACACAGGGCATAGTTTCTGAGTGCTAAACTAAGATTAAAAAAAAAGATAATACCAAACTACCCAGAGTTGGGCAGCCTCTCATGGCTACATAAACAAAACTAAAAACATGTTACAAAAGAATAATTAACTAGGTTTCGGGTCGAACCTTTTCCCAATGAAAGCCCCGTGCACCTGCAAATTGTCTCTGCTGATCTTATCTCTATCTGAGATATCTTGATAGAGGTCCTATATGAAAGAAATTAGGAGGTCCACTCAGATCCAATGCTCTGATTCCTTGCTTTTCATCTCGTAAATGGTGATACTGACATACCCTAAACCTCTCTTGAGCTCATCCAAGGATTCTTCAAGAGCCGCCCTTTATGCACAACATGAGCATGTTGAAGGGAGCAGAGGGGACAATGAAGAGTCGAAGAAGGAGGAGGGGAAAATAGAGGAGGGGGATGAAGTAAAAGGAGAACTGGAGGTCACTAGAGGCGAAGTGGGAGGGTAGCGAGGGGGAAAAGGCAGAGTTAGAGGGTGGCGAGGAGGGGAGGGGGGAGAAGGAGCGAAACCAAGTGAATTTATGAATTTTTCGAACCATTCGATTCGATAGGCATAAGGATTTGAGAGAGGGGAGAGGTCTGGGGTACTTTCACAAGTTAGCTGAGCAGGAGTGGGAGATTCAATGGGATTTAGGTTGGGGATGCCTTTGGTTTCTTGGGGAGAACCGCATTAATGCACAACCCTTCCTTTGGCCACATACCAGGCCGCTCCCATTTTTTATTTTCCCCTGAGACAAGGCATGGAGTTGACCCTAGGAAACCAAAAAAAGAAAGCGCAGAGATAGTGCAAGGGGTTGTTCCAAACAAACCAGACCCATAGGTTCTGTAATAACCATGGAGAAAAACAAGAACTCAAAATCTAGGAGAGCGAGTGGAGCTCGCACCAAGAAGACAAGATTATATCAAAAACCAAAGAGAGATGAGAATTCAGAGGCCGAGGGTGAAAATGGGCTTCGATGCACCAAGGCTCTAGCCTAAGAGCTCCATTTCTGAGCTGGTGATGGGACTGTGGAGGCATCCTTCCCATCACCGTAAAATCTCCCACAAAGTGAAACGTCATGAGCTTGTAGCAGGTTGACCATGAGTGAGGTTCGAAGAATGGTGGTCAGGTATTTAATCCCATGAGGTGATGGTAGAGGGGGGGCACGCCTGAGATAGCTCCAGGTGGCAAGATGTCTGGCCAGATGGCCTCCCCTTTATATTTTCACATGTTGAGTCTGAAAACACCCCATCCAGGGGTTTTGTGTCTCAATTATTGAATGCATGGTACTATGTTTTTTTACCTTGATTTTCTTCCTTCTCTAGTTATTCATTTTCTTTCTTCATTCTTCATTTTCATTTTCACGTGAAATTATCTTTGTTACTTCATCCTTCTTTGTCCTTGTTTCATTCCCTTTTGTATTCTCTTTCATTTTTCTTCTTCTGTTCATGTCCAAGAATCCATCTTCTTTAACTTTATTTCACTATCCGCTTTTATCTTCTATCATTATTTACGTTCATTTTTTATTTCTTTTAGTGTCCTTGGTGTCTGATTCTTCTTCTTCTTGGCATATTTATTACAGACAAAAGACAGAGTAATTGTTTTTCATTGATGGCAAGCTCATCTCGACGATGACGAACAAGAGAAAGTGGAAATACCAACAACGCAACGATGATGGAATGACAAGATCAGAAGCATAAGCTCAGGAGGAGGAGAAACACTGATCATTGGATCACCCATCCCAAATTCCTGATGGTTTTTATATCTGAATTAAGACAAGAGGAGCATGCAAAAGAGGAGAACAGATCTCATGCATCATATTTGAGCACGAAGATCGACCATCATCAGATCTAGAAGAAGGAGCACGATATTTAAGTACAAGATGAAGCGCGCTTACAAAGTCCCGAAAGCATAAGGATCGTTGATCCAAGAAGGACACATGGAGAAATATCAGGGCATGACAAAGGATTTGTTTTGGAGTTTTACAGATCAGGAAATCCAAAAGGTGGAGGTGCTCTAACCCCTCAAAATTGGGATATGCGAAACCATGATAAAAAATATTTATTGTTGGATGCAGACTACACGTGGTGAGAGGTCAGCTTTTCATTGACTAGAAAGTCAAAGGAAGGAGGAGCTATATCCTTTGAAATTGAAAAACGTGAAACCGTGATTCAATTTGAGTCATTGATCAAGGGAGAGCGTGGACCATTGATCTAGCTCCATTTCGGAGTTTCAGATACGGGGAGTTGGAGGAGTCAAGGAGACTCACAAAAAAATCATGAAGCACTTTTTGGTGCAGCCTGTGGTTACCACCAGTGGTCACATGAGGGGAAGAAGCTAGCAATTCTAAGCTCCATTTAGGCATTTTGGTGATCTCTACATGGAGAGTCGATATGCCTCACCATAGGATTCCTAAAATTGTGAGTCGCAAAAGCGCTTTATGGATAAGTGCTTGATCACAGCCACAGGCATGTGAAGGAAGGAGCTTGCAAGTTGCAAGGCTCCATTTCATGATTGGGAGTTGGAAGAGCTAGAGTGACTCGCAACAAAATTTGCGAAATGTGAAATTGCATAGTGCATGTAGGTGTAGTCGGTGGTCATCACCGGTGGTAACAAAAATGGAAGTTATTAATTGTTAAGCCCTATTTTAGGAGATCGTGACATGGAAAGTCGAGAAGCCTCACCATAAGATATCTGAAATGCGAAATGTGAAATCACTTTCTGATTATCCTGTGGTCACAACCAGTGGACATATAGGATAAACACAAGATCTTGCAGATTTAATTCAACAGTGTTGGTTAATTGGAATTTGATCGAAGGGATTTTATCTCACCTCATGGTTAATTATTTAGTTAGCAGAACTGAAGCATAGTTCATGGACGTTTGGCGATTTAGTTCCTGAGGCGCTTTTCTTGGAGATTCAAGGAGTAACTGATTTTGTAGGAGAGAATAAGAGTGATATGGAGAGACTCTATAAGGTTAGTTGTTATAAATGAAGAATGAGTTGAACTATAGAAAAGTAAAATTACCATATGCGCAGTGTGAAGAAAACTCAGATATGAGGAACACAAGATGAACAAAACAAAATAGGTGAAGAGAGAAGAATGTGAACATATCAAAGAGCATGAGAAGAATAGAGAAAGAAGAGATATAAAGAGACAACAAGTCAAGCCAAGTATGAACAAAATAGAAGAATAGTGAAGCAAAGAAGAATTGTAGAACAATGAAGAAATGATAAGAATTGATATATCGATATTGCTGGTTATTCAGTCATTTATTTATAATCAGGGAGGTAGGGTGGTGCTAGGGAGGACTATGGTCCTATGATATTCAAGTTGGTTCTTGAATATTGGAAGTTGTATCTTCCATCTAGTTGTGGCTAGAAAAACACGGTGGCAGGGTGGTGCTTGGGAAAACACATATTTTTCTGTATACAAGTTGGTACTTGTATAAATCTAGTTGGTTCTGGAACATTTAGGGAGTTGATGCTTCCTTCTAGTGGGTGCTAGAGAAATTAGATAGTTGGTGCTCTCAAACAATTTGGAGCTTGTAAAATAGAGATAGTAGCCTCACATTGAGTTGGTGCTCAATTATAGATGATGTACAAAACTTAAAAGACTGCCCATCATTTCGAAGAAGAAGAGGGTTTCTCCCTTTATGGGTTTCCTTGCGAAAATCTGTCTATGTGAATATCTTATGTATGAATGATGCTCATTATTTATGTTGTCCATATGTTGTATAATATTGATGGTCACTTGGAGAAGATTAAAAATGGTTTAATAGACTTAATATTGTTTAAGCGCAGTAACAACTGATTCACCGCCCCCTCTCAGTTGTCTTAGTAATTTCAACAATTGGTATCAAAGCGGGTTCCTTTTATTTAAAGGTAGATCTGTAAGATTAAACATGAAAAGTCACGAAGGGACTTCCACCACTAAACCTCCTATGTTTGATGGAACAAATTTTGCCTTCTGGATTGTTAGAATAAGAACATATTTAATGGCCTTAGGTGCTGATGTTTGGGATGTAGTAGAGATTGAATATAAAAAGCCTGTTGTTCTTTCTTCCAAGGATGATAAGTTAGAGTTTATCTTTAATGCTAAGGGAATGAATGCTATCTCGAATGGACTTGCTGAAGTTGATTTTGTAAAGGTGATGCATCTTGAAACTACCAAAGCTATGTGTGATAACCTTATTAGCAGTTATGAAGGATATGAGAAAGTAAAAGATGTCAAACTTCAAACATATAGATTGAAGTTTGAACAAATAAATATGAATGAAGATGAAATTGTTAGCAAGTATTTTTTAAGATTTGAAGAACTTGTGAATGCTATGAAGGGTCTTGGTGAGAAGATTGAAGAATCATTTTTAGTTCAGAAGATTTTAAGATCTCTTCTTGATAAATTTAATCCAAAAGTCTCTACAATAGAAGAACTAAATGATCTTAAAACTATGTCCATTGATCAACTCCTAGGAACTCTAACTGCATATGAAATGAGAATCAACAAAGATAAATCCATTACTAGATAAGCATCTTTTAAAGTAGACAAGAATACAAATTCAGAATTAGATGATATTGAGGAAAAAATTGTGAGAAGGTTAAAGAAAGGATCAGGAAAATACCAAGTCAAGCTTCCCTTTAAATTTTTTAACTATGGTAAGATAGGTCATTTTTCATCTAAGTTTCCTCACCAGAAAAAGGACCAGAACTGTGATGATGAAAAGAAATACAAATCTAAGAAATATAGTAAAAATAAAAGTTTGTTTGCAAACAATGACAATTCCTCAGAAGACATAGATAGTGATTCATCATGTGAAGACCAAGTGAATGATTTTATGCTTATGTCTATGGTATATCTTGATGATGAACACACAGGAGGTGAAATGGATGATGAAGAAGCTATGGTAGATATGGAAGGTGAATTAATCAGTGCTTTGGAAGAAATTGGCAGACTCAGTTTTAAGAAGAGAAAACAAAAACAATTGTTGATGGAGTTTAAAATGAATGATAAAAAACCTGATGAAGACTTTTCTCTACTAAAATTTGAGTTAGAAGAGGCAAAGAAAATAGAGGATATTATGAAAAAACAATTATCAAAGAATAAAGTGAGGTGTGAAGCCTTAGAAAAAGAGATAGTTAAAACTAGAAAAGAGATGGAGAAGTTTAAGGAATTGTATCACCAAAATATGTCAAGTATTAAATCTTCAGAAGGATTAATCTTCATTCTAAATCAACAAAGAAATCCAAAGTTGAAAGATGGCTTCGGTTATGAAGAAGGATCAAGTAGTGATCATCCAAGTAATACATAACCCGTCAAGTTTGTCAAATCCTCAATCATTGACAATAGTCAGTCTGCAGAAACAAAGAAATAAAATCATCCATCAAGAAGGAATGAAAGAAAAATTACTAGAACCAAATCTGTAGATCAAAGAAACTATCAACATGAAATAAATCGACCCGCTCAAAGAATACACAATTTTTCTAGGTACAAAGGATTTTTCTATGGATATTGCTTTTTCTGTTCTAATTTTTGTCACAAAGCTATAATTTGTTCTTTAAGATTTAGATATGATTAATCAAGATACTCATGGAATAATTATCTGCCACAACAAAGAGTGAGACAACCAAGTAACAAACAACCACAAACTACAAATCATGTGATGGTCGGGAAAAGGACGCAGCTTAAGCACAACAACAATTATGAGCATAAAAATCACTATGATCTACTATTCAATGAACTAGAATGTTACATCTTCCATAATTATGGGCATAAGGCTAGATATTGTCTCTTAAAGAATTATAAGCTAGATTTGAATTCCACTACTGAAAATTTCAAGGTTTGGAAGAAGAAAGAAGATGACAAGTGTGGACTAGTGGTATCAACCCAAAGACAAATGAATCCCTGGTATATTGACAGTGGATGTTCCAAACACATGACTAGAGACAAAAGTAAGTTTCTAACTTTAAGTGAAAGCAAATCAGGGAATGTAACTTTTGGAAATGATGCACCACGAAAAATAAAAGGTAAAGGAATGGTAATTCTGGGTAATGGAAAAGGAAAAGCACAAGATGTGTTGTTTGTATATGGTCTGAAACATAATCTAATAAGTGTCAGTCGAGTTTGTGATAAAGGATGTGAATTTGTTTTTACTACTAAAGAATGTAAAATAAAATTGGTGAATTGAGGACAGTTGGTGGAAAAAGGGATAAGAATGGAAAACAATGTCTATGTGTTAAAGGAAAAAAAAGAAGAATGCCACTTAAGAAAGTATGATGAAAGTTGGGTATGGCATAGGAGGCTTGGACACTTAAATTTTGATCATATAATCAAGCTCAGAAACTGTGGGGCAGTTAAGGATCTTCCAATCATATCAAAGCCATATGATTCTATTTGTAAACCATGCCAGATAGGAAAGATTACTTGGACACAGTTCAAATCTAAAAACATTCCTTCAATAGAAAAACCTCTCCAGTTGGTACATTTGGATTTATGTGGACCATCAAGAAAATAAGGTATAGGAAAATAAAACTATTTTATGTTGATTATTAATTATTATTCTAGACTAACATGGGTTTCCTTTTTGAAGGAAAAATCTGAAGCATTTGAAAAATTCAAAGTGTTTAAGGCTCTGATTGAGAATCAAACAGGAAAAAGATTGAAGGTAGTAAGGTCTGATAGAGAAGGAGAGTTTAGATCATGGAACTTCAAAGAGTTATATTCTAATCATGGAATCAAATGAGAATACACTATTCCAAGGAATCCACAACAAAATGGAGTAGTTGAGAGCATAATAGATCAGTTCAGCAGATGGCAAGATCAATGATGAATGAAAGGAATATACCTCAAACATATTGGGTGAAAGCAATTCATACAATTGTTCATATCCTTAACAAAGCTCATCTCAGGCCAAATAGTGACAAGACTCCTTATGAACTATGGTTTGGAAGACCTGCATCAATAAAGAATTTTAAAGTCTTTGGGAGTAAATGTTATATCAAGAACAATGATGAAAATATTGGAAAATATGATGACATGGATGATGAAGGTATCTTCTTGGGTTATTCTACAAATAGTAAAGGATATAGATGCTACAATAAAATGATGCATAAATTGGTTGATTGTATCGACATAAAATTTGATGAAGAAATTTTAGTACGAAATGTAAGCAGTGTTGAACCAAGCACAAAATATATAGTTGAAGATGAAGATGAACAGGTCCAAGGATCAAAAAGAGAAGAATATGAATCAAATGAAGAAATGAATACTCAGGCTGACACAAATCAACAGAAAGAAACAAAACCACCTCTCAAAATTATTAGAAAGAATCATCTTGAATATCAGATAATTGGAGATATAAATAAATGAGTTCAAACAAGAAGAAAATTGATTAAAGACTGGAAACAATCTCAGGTTTCCTTGTTATCTATGATTGAACCTACAAATTTTGATGAAGCCAGCCTGCATGATGATTTGATTAGAGCTATGAATGAAGATCTTGATCATATTGAGGAAAACAATACTTGGGTGCTTGTTCCTAGACCATAAGATAAGAATGTAATAGGCTCCAAATGGGTGTTCAAGAATAAAATGAACAAAAAATGACAAGTTGTTAGGAATAAAGCCAGATTGGTCTGTAAAGGGTATGCACAAGTTGAAGGACATGATTTTGATGAAACCTTTGCACCAGTGGAAAAATTTGAAGCACTTAGAATGTTTCTTGCATATTCATGTCATAAGAACATTAAAGTGTATCATATGGATGATAAGTCAACATTTCTTAATGGATATCTAGAGGAAGAAATATATATGGAGCAACCTGAAGGATTCTCATTGAGAGATAATCCTGACTATGTCTGAAAACTAAAGAAGGATCTATATGGACTAAAATAGGCACCATGAGATAGGTATTATAGACTAAACAAATTTTTACAAGACAAAGGGTTCAATAAAGGTATTGATGAAAAAAATATCTACATTAAGTCTAAAGATGATAATGTACTAGTAGTTTTGGTTTATTCATATGACATTATTTTTCGATGTACTAATGATTCTTCTGTCCAGCGGTTTGCTAACTCTATGAAAACAAAATTTGAGATGTCCATGATAGGAGAACTGTCATATTTTCTTGGTTTACAAGTAAATCAGAGTTCTACAGGAATATTTATCTCTTAAGAAAAATATTTGAAAGAGATGTTGAAGAAATTTCAGATGGAAGATTCTTCTCCTGTTAGTACACCTATGGTGGTCGGTTGCAAACTTAGTAAAGATGATATTTCACACGATGTTGATCAAAGGACATATCGATCAATGAGAGACAATCTTCTGTACATGACATCATCCCATCCTGACATAATGCTAGCTGTTGGAATGGTAGGTCATTATCAGTCTGCTCCTAAACAAATTCATTTAGTCATTTTAAAAAGGATATTCAAATACTTGAAGGGAACAATGACCTATCATCTGTGGTATCCTAGAAATCATAATATTCAGTTAACTTCTTATTCATATGTTGATGCAAGATACCAGATATATAAAATATGCAGAACAGAAACAAAATGCTAGAAATGACAGAATAACAGTAAAATATCCAGCATAATCTTCACAATACACAAAAATGATATATGAAATAGCAATAGAAATAGCACTTTGAATCAGATAGCAATGTTCACAGGCCTCTTCGAGGGGGCAACCTCCAATCGATCAGTGCTCTGTTACAATAATATCCAAGCTAAGGTTCTCATACCCTCGACTCCTATTTATACTAAAAAGAAGCATCTAGAGGAAGATCCTTCTAGAAGCGGAAGCTTCTATTAGGTCTTCTTACATCCACCTTATTCTATTTTATTGA
>ML803171.1:104536-139806 GCA_009831015.1 Picea engelmannii
TCAAATAAGGGTGAAAAAATTTCCAGAATATATATATATATATATATATATATATATATATATATATATATATATATATATATATTTTATACCGCTGCGGGGTTATGCTTTGGTCTGAAGAATGCTGCAGTGCTGAAATCCCCAAATTCTGAACCAGAGAGTATTTACTTCGCAACCCGAATACAGATGCGGGTTAATAGATCTCACCGGTTTAATTTGTTTATATTGTTGTTTATGTTCCCCAAGGGTTAGGTATTCAAGGGTTCTACAGACAAGGGTTTGCCCTGTGCTAAAGCTCTCTGATATACGTGCGGGGTCCAACAGTAGTACTCGGCCCAATATCTCAGGGCACTAACTAAGGAGGATAGATCGTACCCTTAGCCGTACTACCCGACTACCCAGGTACTAGAGAGTATCTTCCCGAGTGTTATTCTCGGTGACACTATAGCAGTCCAGCGGTTGATAGGTTTATCTACAGAGGGCTTCAGGAAATCTAGGCCGGTCCATACACAGGTGTTGTCTGATGCGCTACCACTCGAAGGGGTACCAACAGGGGTTACACGGGTGGCCAACAAACGTGCGCTTAAGAACCACTTGTATTTCCTGCGTGTATGAATCCCTCAACTGCGGGTTTATGCGCGTAACGATAGATCTCTGTGGCTTAAAGACGCCGGAATACGTCTCTACCCTGAAAAAAAAATACCCACAATTTCTACCAAGGAAAGTGCTCTGATACCACTTGCAAGATACCAGATATATAAAATATGCAGAACAGAAACGAAATGCTAGAAATGATAGAATAACAGTAAAATATCCAGCATAATCTTCACAATACACAGAAATGATATATGAAATAGAAACATAAATAGCACTTTGAATCAGTTAGCAATGTTCACAGGCCTCTTCGAGGGGGCAACCTCCATTCGAGCAGCGCTCTGTTACAATAATATCCAAGCTAGGGTTCTCATACCCTCGACTCCTATTTCTACTAAAAAGAAGCATCTAGAGGAATATCCTTCTAGAAGTAGAAGCTTCTATTAGGTCTTCTTACATCCGCCTTATTCTATTTTATTGAAATCTCTTATTAATATTGACATTTATTACATCCGAATACATTGATCTACCTATGTGCGGGTTAGGACCTTAACAGTTGATTGGGAAAATTGTGTGGATGAGAGAAAGAGCACCACTGGAGGTTCATTCTTCTTGCGTGTCTCATTGGTAGCATGGATTAGTAAAAAGAAGAGATATGTTTCCTTATCAACTACAGAGGTAGAGTACATTGTTGTTGCTACTTGTTGGACTCATATTTTATGGATGATCCAAACTCTTGTAGATTTGAAGGTAAATTATACTAATTCGAACACAATTCACTGTGATAACACCAGTGCGATTAGTGTCTCCAAGAATCTCATTCTTCATTCCAATAATAAGCATATGCCAATAAAATACTATTTTCTTAGAGAACAAGTTACAAACAGAGTTGTTCAGCTAAATTATATTCCTTCCACAGAACATATAGCTTATATATTTACTAAACCATTAGCAACGACCCCTTTTGGATATCTTTGTCAGAAGTTGGGGGTTATAACTTCTTTCATCTAATCTATTCACCTGGTCAGAAGGAGTACTTATTGAATATCTGTTGTATTTCTAAGTTGCTCATAGTTGACAGGGGGAGTATGTACTGCAACAGTTCAGGGGGAGTGTGTTTCTTCTTTGACATTGATGTCAAAGGTGGAGAAAGTGTGGTAATGGTAAGGATGCTACAGTGGTATGGTTGGATGTCCATCCATAGTAGTGTTAGTGTTTAGGCTCTTCAAGGTTGCCATTAATGCCAAAGGGGGAGATTTTTCGCATATTTATTACGAACAAAAGGAAGAGTATTTGTTTTTCATTGATGGCAAGCTCAACCTGACGATGATGAACAAGAGAAAGTGGCAAGACCAACAATGAAACGATGATGAAATGGAAATATCAAAAGTGTAATCTCAAGAGGAGGAGCAACAATGATCAATGGGTCACCCATCCCAAGTTCTCGATGGCCATCAGATCTGAATTAAGACAGGAGGAGCATGTAGAAGAGGAGAACATATCTCAAGCGTCAGATTTGAGCAAGAAGATCGACCATCGTCGAATCCAAAATAAGGAGAATGATCTTTAAGTACAAGATGAAGGGGCCTTAGAACGTCCCGAAAGAAGAAGGATCGTTGATCCAAGAAGGACACATGGAGAAAGATCAGGGCACGACAAAGGATCTGTTTCATAGTTTTGCAGATCAGGAAATCCAAAAGGAGGAGGTTCTCTAACCCATCAAACTTGCGATATGTGAAATCGCGATAAACAATTCTGATCGTTGGATGTAGACTACACGTGGTGAGATGTCAGATTTTCGTTGAATGGAAAGTCAAAGGAATGAGGATCTATATCCTTTGAAATAGTGAAACAAGAAACTGTGATTCAATTTGAGTCATTGATCAAGGGAGAGCGTGGACCATTGATCTGGCTCTATTTCGGAGTTTTGGATATCGATAGTTGGATGAGTCAAAGAGACTCACGAAAAAATCATGAAGATATTTTTGGCATAGCCTATGGTTACCACTAGTGGTCACATGAGGGGAAGAATCTAGAAATGCTAATTTCCATTTCGGAGTTTTGGTGATCGCGACATGGAGAATCGAGATGCCTCATCACCAGATTTTTGAAATTGCAAGTTGTGAAAGAATTTTATGGTTAAGAGCTTGGTCACAACCATGGGCATGTGAAGGAAGGAGCTTGCAAGTTGCAAGGATCCATTTCTTGATCAGGAGTTGGAAGAGTCAGAGTGACTCACAACAAAATTTTTGAAACGCGAAATTGCATAGCGCCTGTTGGTGTAGCTGGTGGTCATCACCTGTGGTCACAAAAAGGGAAGGTACTAATTGCTAAGCCGTATTTTTTAAGATCGCGACATGTAAAGTCGAGAAACCTCACCATAAGATATCCAAAATTCAAAATGCAAAATCACTTTCTAATTAGCCTGTGGTCATAGCTAGTGGGCATATGGGATAAACACAAGATTCTACAGATTTAATCCAACAGTGTTGGTTAATTGGAATTTGATCGAAGGAATACCATCTCACCTCATGGTTAATTATTCAATTAACATAATTGAATCATAGTTCTTGGACATTTGGCGATTCAGTTGCTAAGGTGTTTTTCTTGGAGATTCGAGGTGTAACTGATTTTGTAGGAGAGCATAAGAGTGATATGGAATGACTTTGTAAGGTTAGTTGTTCTGACTGAAGAACGAGTTGAACTATAGAAAGGTAAAATTACAGTATGTGCGGTGTGAAGAAAACTCAGAGATGAGGAACATAAGCTGAACAAAACAGAATAGGTGAAGAGAGAAGAATGTGCACATATCAAAGAGCATGAGAAGAACAGAGAAATAATAGATAGAAAGAGACAACAATTCAAGCCAAGTATGAACAAAGAAGAAGAATAGTGAAGCATAGAAGAATTGCAGAACAAGGAAGAAATGGTAAGAATTGATATATCTGTATTGTTGGTTATCCAATCATTTATTTATAATCAGGGAGGTGGGGTGGTGTTAGGGAGGATTGTGGTCCTCTGATATTCAAGTTGGTGCTTGAATATTGGAAGTTGTATCTTCCATCTAGTTGTGGCTATAAAAATAGGGTGGCAAGGTGGTGCTCGGGAAAACACAAAGTTTTCTTTATACAAGTTGGTGCTTGTATAAATCCAGTTGGTGATGGAACATTTAGGGAGTTGATGCTTCCTTCTAGTGGGTTTTAGAGAAATCAGAGAGTTGGTTCTCTCAAACAAGTTGGAGCTTGTAAAGCATATGTAGTATCCTCACATTGACTTGGTGCTCAATTATAGATGATGTACATAACTTAAAAGACTTCCTATCATTTCGAAGAAGAAGAGGTTTTCTCCCTTTATGGGTTTCCTCGTGAAAGTCTATCTCTATGTATATCTTATGTATGACTCATGCTCATTATTTATGTTGTATAATATTGATGGTCACTTGGAGAAGATTAAAAATGGTTTAATAGACTTAATATTGATTAAGCACAGTAAAAACTGATTCACTCCCCCACCCCCCCTCTCAGTTGTCTTAGTAATTTCAACACTTCTATGTTTTTGTTTTGTACGTGCACAAAAAACATGTTTCTTGTATAAGGGCATATCCCTATAGAAATACAACAAGCTTAATTAATGCACCAATGTCATGATTTCTTCGACTCTTACTACAACTTTAGAAGGGATTCATTACATAACCAATATATTTTGATTCACAGTGAGCCTTCACTTGAACTTCTAACATCAATATATTTTCATGAAAAAAACTTAATCAAGGTTTGATGTTTAGTTTTGACTTAAATTGATCTCCCAATATCAACAAAAATATTTTTACTTTTAATTTAGGATGAGTTTACAATTTCTTTTCAAACTAAAATACCCTACAATTTAGACTCCAAAATTTTATTTCATTATTTCTAACCTTTCAACCTTTGGCATCAATGTATTTTCTCAAGGAACTATTAAGAAATTATACCTCATGACTAGCTTGTATACAATACAAATTATTTTGAAATGTTGAAGGCCACAAAAGTTAATTTGACAAGCATGCATCTAACCTATTTTTCAATATACATAACCATCACTTAGAGGATCTTCCAAAGGTATGATGATCAATCAAAATTTTATTTAACATGGTTGTTGATCTTCATCATATTTTTTTTTTTCATTCCATGCTTGTGGCATGATACTAAATGAAAATATAGTTTTCCTTCTGTAATACTAAGTTTCATTTTCTAGTGATCCTTGGATTTTTTCCGTTTTAGTTGTCACCTTATGCTCTTGCTCTTGTCACTACTAGGCATATTTCTTTCCAATGTTATCCTTATTTGACCATGGAACTTATTTTATAGCTGGTTTTATTGGTATGAGGTTTTTAGGTTCTTCTAATACATCCAACTTCGTATTTTCCATAAAATCAACAAAACAATCTTTGATTTCCATTGGATAGATGACGGGATCAAACAAAACAATCTTTGATTTCCATTGGATAGATGACGGGATAAGAATGATGTTGATTTGTATGAATTAACCAATTAATACATATTTCTTTCCAATGTTATCCTTATTTGACCATGGAACTTATTTTATAGCTGGTTTTATTGATAGATGACGGGATAAGAATGGTGTTGATTTGTATGAATTAACCAATTAATACATATTTCTTTCCAATGTTATCCTTATTTGACCATGGAACTTATTTTATAGCTGGTTTTATTGGTATGAGGTTTTTAGGTTCTTCTAATACATCCAACTTCGTATTTTCCATAAAATCAACAAAACAATCTTTGATTTCCATTGGATAGATGACGGGATCAAACAAAACAATCTTTGATTTCCATTGGATAGATGACGGGATAAGAATGGTGTTGATTTGTATGAATTAACCAATTAATACAGAAACCTTTGTGAATTCAACAATGACGAAAAAAACTAACATAAGTCATTATAAATCTCAGTGAGGGTAACTTGAAGAAACTTTCACAATGCCCTGAATCTGCGTGTACAATCTGTGAATCTTGCATGAAAATATTCCACTATAGCTTTATAAAACCATCAAAATAATTTTATTGATAAAATATCTCTCAAGAATTCAATTTAAAAAATGAAATACACCCATTTGAATCAGCAAATGGGAATCCCATTTGCAATTATTATCTAAAAAATATATAGTTTTAAAAAAAAAAAAAATTCACTTCTATTATTTGTTTTTCAGTTTTTCAATTTTTGGTGGATTGATTCGTCAAGATTTTCTCCTTTAGAGTTTATTTTTTTATTCAATATTTAGATGGATTTGATAGATATCTAAAATACATTTCCAATGCTACACTATATTCTTAATTTAATTCTTGGTGACCATAATTTACATTTTAATGACTACATACCCCATTATTACATATAATCCAATTTTTATGGAATGGATATCTAAGAAACAAATATGAATCTTGAAAATATAAAAAATGTTCTTTTGTGCTTCTCTAAATTTAGTTTCCAATGAAAATTAAATAACTAAAAATGAATAAACATTGAAATATAAATCTTAATTTTATTAGTAGTGACTTCAAAAATAGTGAATTTCCCCTTCAATGGTGTATTCTCATTGGATTTAATTCATTTCTAGTGTTCGTTCTGTCTTCTCCATTATAAATCATCTTTAACACATACATCACAATCATATGTTCATCCATGTTCACCATATATTTGATACCAAATGTTTGGATTACAATCCAACAACAATTACAATCAAACACATATGAATTAAGGTACAAAATAAGTTTACACTCCGGAAACCCCCAAAGGAGAAATTAAATTTAATCAAACAATGCTCATGTCTATTTCTATTATGCAACTAGGTTCCTTATATAAATTAAGATGACCATAAAAACTATGTCATAATTAAATATTTAGCTTGGTCATATGCATAACTAACTATGCAATATCTTCTTATATCTTTCAACTGATTCTATGAAATCCATATCCCTAACTTCTCCCTTTATCTTCATCTTTAATTGGTATGTAGAATTTTACGAATTGTCTACTTCACTCACATATTATAAAGTATTAACCAAAAATATAACAAATGTGGTTATTCCTTCATAGTATTCAGTACAATAATTCATTAAATGTATTAATCCTCTCCATTTTAAAAAAATATTTTATTCAAATCTAATAAATTATAATAATATAACTAGGATATTGTACTCATAACCAACGATTTAAAATATTATGAATAAAATTGAATAGTATGGTTATATGTATGGTTTCATCTTATCTCTTTCATTTCCACCTTGAATCCCTAGTCCCATGCAAAGGAATGATGTCACCAATTTCATTACCATCTATGTCATTTTCCCATTTTCCTCTCTAAACTAATACTCGTGGATCTTGAAAATGTTGTGGATCTTGAAAATGGGCATTGCAACATTGACCCATTATGTATCTTTTCCCTCCTAAAAGAATATGTCCTAACTTGTTGTGGAAAATGGAATGAAGAAGATACCTATAACAAATGATTTGATATTAGTTTTGGGTATTCCAATATATCCATTACACCCTAACATTTTGATGTCAACAAAAAACCTCCAAAATGTGGAGATTAGAAATAAGAGAAGAAGACTACATATATCCATGTACAAAATGATTTTTCATCATTAAGTTTTATTTTATAGAGGAAAAAGATGAAAT
The DNA here is from genome assembly GCA_009831015.1 of Picea engelmannii. Taxonomy (NCBI): domain Eukaryota; kingdom Viridiplantae; phylum Streptophyta; class Pinopsida; order Pinales; family Pinaceae; genus Picea; species Picea engelmannii. The sequence goes on from ML803171.1 coordinate 111,809, forward strand.
CCAAAACTCTATCCCTTGATTCTAGGGAAAAGTGGGTTTTTGCATGAACCTATGGACTTTAACATTTGATCTAGCAATGGACACAATGTTCACAAGTATAGTCTAGGTAAGAATGCCAAGCCCTTCCTTTCAATTCTAGGGATTCAATTCATTGAAGTAAATATGAAATAAAAGATGTAATTTCATTTCAGAAGCGTCCAAATTAGGTGAAATCACATCACTACCTTCCATGCACCTACGCTGACATGTATTTTGGAAAACTATTCTCAATATAAACAAATAAAATATCTAAAGACTACACTTGGACCTAGCCTCTTGATTATCCATAAGTTCCATTCAGATCATAAGTTCCATTCAGATCTAGAGATTTTTTTAAAATAAGGCACATCACAACCCATTAGACCAAATTATTTAAAAATAAATTATTTTGGATAAAATTGGTTGGTTGGATGAAGAAATAAAATATCACCATAGAATTAGCAATAAACCATTAGAAAATGAACTAGCATGCTCCATCCTCTTGAAAGCCTCTAGAATTTTCCTAATATTCATTGAACCTTTGCAGAGACTTCATCCATATGTGGAAAATAGGGAGGGGAGAAAACATCCGTGTCCCTCCACATTGAGAGTGCTCAACTCTCTTTGTTTCTCCCTTAAAAGGAAAGAGCAGAGAATATTTTCTTATTTCTAACACAACCTTGGTTATGGAAAAGATAAAACTTATGCTCATCTCTAAGAGGGTGAGTTATCATAACTAGTAACACCTTGTGAGAACCATAGCAAATAAAGGAATGTTGTCTCCAAATATTGAAAAACGAATACCAACCTAATGATCAATGACCCACGTGACTAGAAACTAATATAAACAATTATTTTAATGATGTATTACTTCTATATTTAGTTTTCTTGCAAGTTTATTTGAATTTACTCTTCTATGTCAAGCTTTGGAACAAAATTTGTAGAAAAATATGACTCACAACTAGGGAATCCTATAACCATGAACCATGGAAACACTAAGAAATTTCATTCACGAGTCTCACCTCTCATAGCTATATGTGATCCTCTTTATAGAGGTAACATCATGTTTTTTTCCTCAATACCCTCTAGTCATTTTTATTAACATAAAAAAACTTATGATATTTTTTTTTTAAATATGGAGTAATATTTAAACTAAAATTAATTAACTAAAAAATAAAATAATCTCTTATATTACCAAATGTTTTTTATAATTCATCCTAATTTTACAAGGAATATTTAAAAAGACTCGAAAACCTTCTTGAGATTTTTTAAAACTAATGGATAAAGGATAACTTAAAAAATCAAAAGTTAATAACACTTAAGAAAAGTTTATAACATTTCAAAAGTTCTCGATAGGTCGAATACCTTTTTAAAAAAGTAAATCGACAACCAAACTAATCATTATTTTATGTTTTTTCAAAGTATGATATATTATTTTATTATATAATAATGATGATGATGGTCAACATTTATTATTGAGATCAAAATTGGTTTATCATATTAAGAAAAGCAAGATATTACTTGGATTTCTTTAAAATGTTATTCTGATGTTTGAAAAACATTAAGAGAAGCATTCCAAGATAATGAAAATTTTGATGATCTAGAAGGTTAGGAAGATCAGTATTATGACAAATATTTGAAAATTGAGATCTAATTTGGGTATACACACGGAATTTCAAAGAATAATTAAAAAGACTCAAAAATCTTGTTGAGATTTTTTAAAACTAATAGATAAGGGATAAGTTAAAAAATCAAAAGTTAATAACACTTATGAAAAGTTTATAACATTTAAAAAGTTCTCGATAGCTCAAATACCCTTCTCAAAAAAGTAAATCGAAAACCAAACTAATCATTATTCTATGTTTTTTCAAAGTATGATATATTATTTTATTATATAATAATGATGATGATGGTCAACATTTATTGAGATCAAAATTGGTTTATTAGATATTAAGAAAAACAAGATATTACTTGGATTTCTTTAAAATGTTATTGTGATGTTTAAAAAACATTAAGAGAAGCATTCCAAGATAATGAAAATTTTGATGACCTAGAAGGTTAGGAAGGTCAGTGTTGTGACAAATCTTTGAAAATTGAGATCTAATTTGGGTATACACATGGAATTACAAGGAATAATTAAAAAGACTCGAAAACCTTGTTGAGATTTTTTAAAACTAATGGATAAAGGATAACTTAAAAATCAAAAGTTAATAACACTTAAGAAAAGTTTATAACATTTAAAAAGTTCTCGATAGCTCAAATACCCTTCTCAAAAAAGTAAATCGAAAACCAAACTAATCATTATTCTATGTTATTTCAAGGTATGATATATTATTTTATTATATAATAATGATGATGATGCTCAACATTTATTGAGATCAAAATTGGTTTATTAGATATTAAGAAAAGCAAGATATTACTTGGATTTTTTTAAAATGTTATTTTGATGTTTGAAAAACATTAAGAGAAGCATTCCAAGATAATGAAAATTTTGATGACCTAGAAGGTTAGGAAGGTCAGTGTTGTGACAAATATTTGAAAATTGAGATCTAATTTGGGTATACACACAAAATTATAGGAGAAAGCGATTTTCATCTTCATTCCTCTTAGTGTCACAAAGCTGATAGATTCTTTATTGCCATGGTATTTTAGGGATTGCCCAACGCCGAGTTTCACTATGTCACTCATGAAAATTAGTTATTATTTTAGCAATATTGATTCTCTTCTTTACGTTAGTCAAAACATAGAGATACTTTTGATCTTCAAAGATAGTATTAACCACCTCCTTGTAATATCTTAATTTTCTTTTATCCTCTAACTCTTTATCACACATTAGATTCTACTTAAATTTATCTTGTACAATATTTTTAATATCATAAGTATTATGCAAAATAACTTCTTATTTTATTCCCCAATTATTTAGTGAAGACATGACATCATTATGCCATCCTCAATTGAGTTGTTGGTGATTTTGGCTAGAGTCTGAACTAATTTTTTGGATCCTTTTGTTATCTATGCTTTTTTATCTTGTTCTTGTACAATAAGTACCTAATCATAGTTGCGCTCTTAATGAGGGAAAGGATCACTTTGATGATAATAGGGTGTATTGCCCTTAATTTTGAGATTATAAGTTATACAATTATTTTGTATCTTCTCTATCTTTATCCAGAATTCTCAAGAGATACTACATCCCCAAACTTTACATTCATATAAGATAGCAAGAGTGACAAGAGTCTCAAAGAAGAGTTTTTTCTTATCCCATAGCTGAATGTCTCCTAACTTACAATTATTTTCAAGCCCATAATAAACTTTTCACCCTCCATTTATCCTTTTCTCAATGCTATAGTTTCAATTGAACTTGTGATTAATATAAATTCAAAGATACATGAAGGTACTTCCTCCAAGATATATAAAAATTATTGTCAAATTATTATTTATACTTTATTTATTTATTTATATCATATTTTTATTTGATTTATTATTTCAAAATTACATCCAATTATTATTTATATCATATTTTTTATTTAATTTATAATTTTAAAATTAAACTCAATATATCTTAATATAAAAGATAAAAAGGTTTTTAATATTGTTTTGAAATCAATTTACAAAACAAAGATAATATTACAAATATTATTATATTTAAATTTAAAAAAAAATGTTATAGTAAAAAAACAATTATATAAAAGGATTAAGATATTATAAAGAGATAATCAATCGTAATCTAAAAACTAAAAAATGTTTTTATATTTTGATTGGTGTAAAAAAAAATCCACATCATTAGAAAAACCTTTCTAAAAAAATTCTTCATCGTGAATATCAAAATGCAATATTATAAATTATTGTTTACCAATATTTTAATTTATTATAATAATGATGGTAAATACAACTTTATTTCTTATTGGGAATAATATTTATGTATCCTATTTTAATCAAGTTAATTTTTATTAAAGAAGTTGTAAGATATAAAAACAAAATAAGATTTTTTTAAAGAAAATAAATTATATATATATTAAACTTTTAAATAAAACACAACTTTTAAATTTTGTCAATCTATTTGTTATTATTAACAAGAATTTAATATTGTTAAATCATATACATGATTTAATAAACTAATTATTATAATTATTATGTTTATAGATGTCCTTCATATTAGAATCGATGTATTAATCAATCTTTTAATTAAAAAATTTAGTCTCATGTTCATGAATTAAATATGGTGACATATTGTTATCTTAGTTTCAAAATAAAAAAATAAGATTGTGAACATCAAGTCCCTTGCATTTATGAATTTGCACATTTTTCATAACTTTTTTTTTTTCTTTTTAACTTTTATATAACATAATTAATAATTTACTATGTTGACTTATCAATTGCCACAAAGCATTTAAAAAAACCTGAGAAACCATTTAACATTTACACGTTTGAAGTGTTGGTACACATAAAGTTTAGGTACGCGGTCTCATGTACTTACCACGAAGAACCATTTTCATTAATAATAACTATTGTAGGAACCATTTTAATAAAAAACGATTCAATTCATATGTTGTTCTACTTGCACAACTATATTGTTACACTTGCTCTTGTAGAACTATACCAACACATAAGGAGACCAGACGACGGGGTGGGAAAGTTGCATTGTTATTCTGGAGAATATGTTGATCAAGATAAGGGTGACATTCATGAGGACAACACAATGACATTTTTGCTTGGAAAAATGCAACTGAGGTATACACATAATTTTCCTTTCTCACTTCAGTCAATGTATTTTGTAATTTATTTATGTCATAGTAACTCTCATGGTTTTACGGTTTTAGTATTTCTCTTATAGTTTTATGGATACAGAAATGTTAGGTTAACTATTATAAAAATTGATTTGATATTGATTCAAAGAAAGGAAGTGCAGGGTGATCAAAGAAATTGAAGGAGAAAGTAGTAGACTTGGAGATTGCAGTGCCAAAGTTGGAGATAGATTAAAACGAAGACCAATCATTGGTGTTGGGGTTCAGTGAGCATATCATACGATGAATGAGGTATTGGAAATTGTCATTGGAGATAGGAAATGAGTCCTAGAGTGTTTGCAAACCCTAAAAGTTATGCATGACCTAAACATGTTGAACTTCAATTTCAGCTCGATACTCCAATTTCCAAGGTCACTGACATTAACATTTCATAATTGGGCCTTCCTCAGAGTGTGTATACAAATTATATTGTATCTAAAAACAATATAGTTTAGTATAAACTTTGTATCTTTTGGTTTTTGTTTTTCCTCATAGTCATTATCCATTACCCAAATTTAGTTATACAATTTTTGATGAAATCTCAATTCTCAACAATATTTAATTTTAATTTTAATTTGTAATAATATTTAATTTTAATTTTAATTTTAATTTTGAAGAGTATTTGTTAATTGATATTTAATACTTATTTTTAAAAGAAGATTGTTCAACTATCACTATCAGTCACAATGTATTAATACTTTAATAATGGATTACTACTTTATTAATGTATTAGTGTATTAATACTTTATTTTAATCCACTTGAATTGTATTGGTGTATTAATGTATTATTTTACTAGAAACAACTAAGTTTAAGTAAAAATGGTTGATATATGTAGATCAAAACCATTAAATTTAAAGGTGGAAAATGGGACAGATCGAGTATATCAACCACTTTTTACTTAAATATGGTTGTTGCTAGTTTATTTTTAAATTTATGAACTATTATGTTTATATAAAGGGTTACTACATTTATGTGAATACGCACAACTGAGTAGAATAAATATCATGATATGTTCCATTTATACATTACTACAAAGATCTAAAAAACAATTCAAAGATCCTTTTAATAATTTAATGGTGGTAAAGTATTCCAAAACGACAATAAAAAGGTTGTTTAAACATTCTACATTTTGGTCCTTTTAACCAGAATTAGGCGACATCAATATGGATGAAAGCACAATTTTCTATTGTATAAATTGAATTTATGAATGCATAGATGGATTTAGCGTGCAGAAAAAATACAGGTCACTCAAATTATACAAACTTAGCCACTCAAATCTGCAGATCCAACAATTTATCGCAAGAAAAATTAAATGGAAAATATCCCCGAAATAGAGCACCAAAACATAGAACATATATGTTTAGAATATGACAAAGAAAAATATTCCAAAACCTTTTATTCAAACATTAGTTATTCTATAGTTTATTTTATTATCATCTTTAATGCTCAAGATTTATTATTCGATTTATTATTTACACTTAAAGAACATTGTGATGTGAAAAACTCTTCCAATTTGATTTGTGCAAGTTAGTTTAGGTGTATAGAAAATGGAACGCTTTGAGGGGACATAATTACACCAAGAGGCATACGCCAATTGGAAATGGGCACATTTAATAGGTTTTTAGTTCTTAATGTTATTTCTATGGACAAGATTAAATATGAATGGGATATTCTTTGTCATTGCAATAAATGGAGGGTTGTGATTTTAATCATTTACTTCCTATCTTTTATAAAGGAATACCTTTATGTGTTTAATTTTTCACATTTACTTAATCATATTAAGAAATTTTTCTGATGGTCATTTGATCACCACGTTTAGGTAATTAGCAATTAATTGTGATTAACTTAGTAGTATTTCTACTATGAAGAATTCCATGATGGGAGTTTAAATTAACCCACGTGATACCACATTTCATATGTTGAAAATGTCCCAACTAATTTCCCTTGCGATAGCATGCACATTAGAAAAAAATAGAATGTGCATGCATGCACACTACAATGAACATTTTGTGTAACTGGTGGATCATATTATAATCAGTTTGTCTAATTGTTTGATAGATTCTATATATACGAGCATACCCATAGAGGTGAAGTAAGAAATGAGAAATGTAGTGTAACACAATGTGTTTGAAGAGAGGAGAGGAGGGTTGTATGCATGTGATTGGATATTTTAATTTTAACTTCAATAATAAGAATATCGATTATCATTTCCTCGTGGTTTTCTTCAAATTGGGTTTCCACGTAAATCACTGTGTCAATTGTGTGATTTCCACTATGTCTGGTTTGTTCTTGGTTCTATTTTCTTTTCCATTAATATATTGTTATGTTTATTCTTCCATTACCTAACAAGTGGTATTAAAGCATAGAGTTGAAGTTTCTGAGAGAAAACAAGAAGAGAATCTGGTCACTAGATATCCGAGCACGTTAGCCGAGTCGATAAAATCTGCATGACTTTAAGGAAGAGTTCAATCTGTGTGCTACGTGATGAAAGAAAATGAATTTGTTGCACATGGGTGATAATTTCCAACCCGTCACGAGTAAACTGGTTCAAAGGAGGCACATAATCTCTCCTAACTTGGGTGTTACCCGTAGATCATCCAACAGGCGCGATAAGAGCACAAAGTATATGCATGGACTTACGTGATATGAAAGAAATTTGTTTGTTGTGTAATGCACACGATCTATGAAAGTTGTGGTGAGTTTTTACACAAGCTAATATGATCATTGGAAAGTAGTATGCACAAGGTATGGAGGTATGAAAGTGATCTAGGGGGATATTGGTGGCCACCCACATATTCCAACTGGCTCATCTTGACAATTTTTAGTTTAACACATTTCTCTGTAATGATGAAATTTCTTTTTAACTGTGGGTTATGCACTTACAATGTTATCTTGAATCCCTACACAAAATCCAGGTGCATATTGGTGGTCACCCACCTATTCCTGCTGGCTTATTTTGGAAGTTTTCATGTTAGTACATCTTTTTGTACTTCCAAGGCCATTTTGGGGACCTAAAAAATGTTTATTTATTTATTTCGAGAATCAAATTTAAGACGAATTTAGAATTTGACAACACAATGTGTATTTTTCGAAAATACCTTTCCAATAGGATATCAAACTCCTAAAATGGAGGTCGTATGAAAAATTTACGACCCCGAGAAGTTGAGGTAACTACTTACCCATAAAGGCCTACATAACTTTTGGTGTTTCATCTCCTAGGGTTAGGTTTTTGGATGTATAGGTTTTTGGAATTCATGAGTAATGTTAAAAATTACTCTAGAGAATCATTGTAATAATTCTTCTCGGATGTATGCGTGTATCAACCACATCTCTTCTCATAGATAACTACCACCATTCGAGCAAGTTGTTTCATTTCTACAGTTTTACGGTTTCATCCTATTTTATTTATTCAATACAAGTTATTGTTCATTAGATATATTTTTTTGTTGTTTATATCTATGTGTTCTTGTATTCAATCTATTATTCATTTCGTTTCTCTCATAAATCCGGATTAGTAGTATCAAAGCAGTTTGCTCTTCATTTTTTTTTCTTTGTGCATGTACCTTACAAGATCTCGGTACAAGAAGTTGGGACTCAAACCATTTGAGCCTTTGCAATATTGGTCGCATCGAACCCGACCACAAATCATGGGGAATGATATGAAAGATGATGGAGAAGGAGATCCTTTTAAACTATTGCTTGAGGAAGCCCTTGCGTGACAAAGGAACGAAATGATGAACAACTTTGCACATATCCTTTGGTTGTTGCACATAGGAGACACATCTTCATCAAGAGACCACGAAACCCCCTTGAAGGTAGAAGTAAATTTTTATTTTCCATTATTTGAAGGACTGATACATGCAGATGCTATAGATAAATGGATGAATTTGCTTGAAGGGTATTTTTCGGTCCACAATTTTTTCAATAGGGAAAAGATTACTTTTTCACTCCTCAAGGTCATCCCCAATGTTAAGAATTGGTGGGATACTTACTCTGAGAAGAGGGCCACAGAGGAATTTGCAATATTTTCGGTCTCCTCCACATGGGATTCCTTCATGGATGACATTAAATAACAATACTACATTGTTGGAAGCTACGAGGACTAGTACGCAAGATAGACCATGTTGTGTGAGGAAAGGGACCATAAAGTACCATATTTCACCAGTATTTTCCATACTCCCTGCACCAAACTAGGTATCAAATACTTTGAATGACATCTAGTTCTCAAATACCACAAATTTATGCATAGATACATTCAAATAGAAATGGATATTCTAGACATCGCATCATTAGGTGGGACTTATAGATGTGCTATCAAGATTAGGAATAAATTTAAGCAGAAGAGGCGAGAGTTTGGATCTGTAAATTCCTCATAGTTGAAGTAGGACAAAGGTGGTCCCAAACCACAAAAAAAGGGACAAAGCAGATATGACCACTCTCAAGACAACCAATCCAAGCTGCAAATGAATAAGGCTAATGGGAATTTGAAGAAGGACATGATAAATTGGTGTGAATACCATAAAATCTCTTGGCACAACACCGATCAATGTCTCTCCAAGCACACTGGTGGTCGAACTGAAAGATTCTGGGTAAGAGGCAGATTCTAACTTTGAATCAAATCCATAAAGTGAGAAGTGGATTATCGATGTTGAACCTAGTTCCACTATCTCTACCACCAAAGTCCATCAAATGCAAACTAGAAGAACCAAAGGAAGGTGAATTCCTCTTTCACTCGGAACTGTGGGTAAAGGAGGCTCTGTTTCATTTCATTGTCTATAGTGACAGTTAGAAGAACCTAATATCAACATAGGTCGTCAAGATGTTGGGCTTGCTGATAACACCGTACCCAAATCCCTACACCATCGGTTGGCTTCACCAGGGAAGAGATCTCTGCATCAAACAAAAATGTTATCTTCCCTATGGAGTCAATCCCTTCAAAGACTAGGTATTGTGTGATATTTCTCCCCTTAAAGTTTGTGATGTTATTTTAGGCCAAACATGTTTTTGGAAGTGACATGATGTATATGATTCTAGACCCTACAAGGTTATTATTACTTTGGGTAGAGAATTATACATGATACTAGAGGTAGAAAATCCTACCACTATTGATTTAATCTCTTCTAAGAAATGTAGTAAGGTCATTTCATAGACCAGGGAGTTTGTCTTCTTTGTGATCCATGATCATAGTAAGAAAAAGGTTTCCGCCACATATGTGACCTCTACACATAGCCTCTCTTTGTAGAAGAAGCAAGTGGGTGGGATCATTTAAGAGTATAGAGACATCTTCTCCTCACTCACCGAGGTATCGATGCACTACTAAGTCAAGCATATAGTTTATCTAATCCTCGGTTCACATCTATCTAATAGATCAGTCTATCATTGCTTATTGATGGAAAATGATGAAATCAAGCACCAGATACAAAAGTTTCTTCAAAAGATGCAAATATGACATAAATCCTGCTCTTGCAGAAGCCCGATTGTACTAGTGCAAAAGAAAGAAGAGACTTGGTGACTCTACATTGATTAGAGAGAATTAAACAAAATCACAGACAAGAACCGACACCCAATTCCATGAATTGATGACCTTCTTGACCAACTCAAGGGGGAAAAGTTATTTAGAAAGATTAACCTAAAGTATGGCTACCAACATGTTCCCATTTAACTGACTCATTATTGGAAGACAACTTTCAAATATAGAGAAGGTCTCTTCAAATGGCTAGTCATTCCCTTTGGCTTAAAAAATGCACCAACAAATTTTATAAGATTGATGGATGATGTACTGAAACCGCTCACCAACTCTTTTATGGTGGTATATATGGATGACATCCTCATATTCAATATAACTTGGGAGGAGCACATGCAACATATTCAACAGATTTTGAGCACTCCGCAGCAACACAAGCTATATGTCAACTTGGAAAAATACTCCTTTGGCATAAACATGGTCCAATACTTGGGCTACATTGTTTATGAGCATGGGGTACATGTGGATTGAGCTAAGATCCAATTCATCCATGTATGGCCAGCCCCAACCACACTAACCAAGATTTAGAGCTTCTTTAGACTTGACAACTTCTAACAAAGGTTCGTATTCTGACTCTCCCATATTTCATGGGCCCTTAGAAAAGTAACCAAGGGAGGTGGCAAGCAAAAGTTCACATGGGGGAAGGCACAAAAATAATAATTTGATGATGTAAATCATTGCTTCTACTCAACTCTCATGATCTCCTTACCCAATATGCAAAATATATTCAAGATTAAGGATGATGCCTCCGACTATGCTATAGGTGGAGTTCTCACTCATCATGGTCATCCAGTAACATACCATAGTGAGACACTCTCAGATACCATTCATAAATACCCCACCTATGAAAAGGAAATGTATTCCATTGTGCAAGCCTATCGTCAATGGAAACATTACATTCTGGGAAAGAAGACAATCATCCACATTGATCATAAGCCTATGCAGTTCATATAGACACAGGGGAAGTTCCAGAACAAGTGTCATCAAAATTGGTCCATATAACTGCAACAGTTCCATTTCAACATAAATTATAAGACAATGGGCGCAAATCATGTCACTGACTGCCTCAATCGACCTCCCTTTTCTAAACTCACCGCTATGCTCCATTCCTGTGGGCATGAGGCATCTGAGTGGCCCCATCTTTATTAGTGTGACCCTCACTTCACCACCACCTATCAAATCTTGGGTATAGATACGAATGTCACCAATTTTCACATTCAAGATGGAATGTTATGCCATCTCATCCACCTCTGTGTTCCCGCAATAAAGCATGCAAATCCGATTTGAGAGTCTCACTATAATTAGATGGAAGGACATTTTGGCATGGAGAAAACTATAGCCATTCTACACAAACATTTTTATTGGCCAAAACTTCAAGAGGACATCAACAAGTGTATTAGATCTTTCACTTCCTGTGTCATTTCCAAGCCAACCATCATGAATCAAGGATTATACACCCCTCTTCCTAATCCAAAGAGGCCTTGGAAATCCATCTCGATGGATTACATGTATGGCCTTTCATCCACCAAGCAAGGAAATGATTATGTATTTGTGGTGGTTGATCGGTTTTCAAAGATGGCCATTCTCACAACCTGCAACAAGAGCATCAAAATGATAGATAATTCCAAGCTCTTATTCGAATGAGCGAGTGTTGGTCCATTTTTGGATACCACAAAACATCATCGCAGATCAACACAATAGGTTCCTTAACACATTTTGGTTGAGTCTCTGATCACTGTTGGACACCAATCTCACTAAATCCATTTCTTTCCACCCCCAAACCAATTCACAAACAAAGGTCATCAATTGGATGATTGTGTACATCCTATGTTTGTATAACTCTAAGAATCCACATACATGGGATGAGATTCTTCCCTATGTTCATGATAACTACAACAGGGCTCTCCATATCCCATTTCAGGTGGGGCTGGGATTCCAACCCTTGGGTCCCATTGATGTTGCACTACCTCTTGCAACCACACAAGAAGAATATTTCCATGTTCATTAGGAGGTTGATATGGGAGACAATGTATGGTTACATTTGTAGAAAGAGCGCCTTATAGGCCCCCCATAAAAAGTTGCTTCCACTTCTCTATGGGAATTACACTATCACCAAGGTTGTGGCTACAAATGTTTTTGAGCTCAACACTCCACCCTTCCTTAGCTTACACCCAATGTTCAATTTGGACCTCCTTCGGCTATATTTTCCACCATTATTGGACACCTTAGAGATTGAGGAACAATTGACACCAATAAAGATCGACCCTAACTGCATGGAACAAGAATCAACTGATTATATAGTGGACACACATGTCAAGGTCACTTGCCAACAGAGAATCTAACTTTATCAGGTTGTCAAGGTAGGGTAGCTCCTGCACCAAGGCAAGTGGCTCACCCGTGGTGAGATTCAACATAAATTTCCTCACCTCATGGGGTAACTCAACGCAATGGAAAACATTTCTTCTTAAGGGGGGAGGACTAATCCAGGTGGATATTGGTGGCCACCAACCTATTCCAACTGGCTCAACTTGATAATTTTTAGTTCAATGTGTTTATCTGTAATGATGAAATTTATTTTTAATTGTGGGTTCTACACTTTCAGGGCTATCTTGAAGACCTACAAAGAATCCATATGGATATTGGTGGCCGACCACCTATTCCTACTATCTTATTTTGGAAGTTTGCATGTCAATACATCTTTCTGTACTTCTAGGGCCATTTTGGGCCCCTAAACATTGTTTTTTCTGGATTTCCATAGTCAAAATCTAAACAAAGTCAGAGTTTGATGGCACAATGTGTATTTTCTGAAAGACCTTTCAAATGGGTTATCACATGGCTAAAACGAAGGTCGTATGAAAAAGTTACGACCATGATAAGTTGAGGTACCAACTTACCCATTAGGGCCCACATAAATTTTGGTGTTTCATCTCTTAGGGTTATATTTTTGGATGTATAGGGTTTTGACATTCATGAGTAATGTTAAAAAGGCCTCTGGATCCTCATTGTAATCATTATTTTCAGAAGGATACGCATAGCAACCACATCTCTTCTCAGAGATATCTACCACCATTCGAGCTAGTTGTTTGAGTTCTCGAGTTTTACAATTTCATCCTATTTTCTATATTAATTAGAAGTTATTGTTTACTTGATATATGTTTTTTTTCTCCGTATCTCTGTGTTATTGTATTCAATCTATTATTCATTTCATTCCACTCATAAATCGAAATGAGAAAGTGATTTTTTTTATGTTATATAATACCAAGATAGATATATTAAGGATGGGTTTTATATAAATGAGTGGACATTTATGTTATAAAGGATTGTTCTTTATGAAATAAAATGGGTGGAGAATGTTACAATATTACTTGTTTAATAGGTGCACCATTTATTAAAATGTTTTAATGATATTTCAAAGTTGAACCCCAAAACGTTTAAGTAAAAGGTTTAAATACAAATATATATATATATATATATATATATATATATATATATATATTTGTATTTAAACCTTTTACTTAAACGTTTTGGGTTTCAACTTTGAAATATCATTGTTTCTCCATATTAAGAAGGTTTGGTTTTATAAGTAATGGTTTTGGACGATTTTTTGTGTTAATTGAAAAAGTGCAGAGTTCAAAGTTTGAGGTGGTGAAATTTAACAAAACAAATAACTTCAAGAGTTATGGAACCTCAATATGTAGGATCTTCTTGAACAATAAGACAACATCAAGAGTGGTGATGGTTGAGTCATCGTGAAAGTTTTTTTTTTTTTTTTACCTTGGAGTTTTAAAAATGATTGATTGCATGTAAATGGGCATACGTTTGTAAGACCTAGATGAGCATGCATACCCATGGTCTATTGGATCATATATGAAATGTGTAGACATAGATTTATTTAGAGTTAATATGTGGGGGGAATGTATGTTGGGTTAGCCTTAACTCGGTGAAAGAGTTAATGAGTTAAATCCATGTTTTAGGTCAAATTAGGTGGTTTTTCAGGTCCATATTCTTTTGGTATCACGTGGTATTTTGACCATGGATTACATGTAATGAAGCCTATAAAATTCTTGGTGAAATCCATTGTAAATGGGCATGGAGGTAAGCAGTGAAGGCTTACTTGGCCATCTTGGCCGAATTTGGTCAAGGGAATGTTGATTTTAAGTTTGGTTTGGACATATTTGATCAAATTTGTTCCAATGCAAATTTTGAGGTGGAACAGTGTGTCTAGGTTAGAAAGGTGGGTGTGTAGAAAGGAACTCAAGTGTTTGAGAATATATAATGACGGTAGGTTCATATCCATGGAACTTGGAAAGTATTGCAAGGAAGTTGGTATTGAATAGGTAAGTTCATTAATGCCAAGTTGCAACAATAGTTGTGGACATAAGCAGTTGTGCCATCTCGTAACTCGATGGTTGCAAAAGAAAGGAAGATTTCAAAAGAGGTATGAACAAGTCATCTCGTGATTACTCAAATGTGAAAGTATTTGTTTTTTATGCTTATCAACATTATATGTAAGACCCAAATCAAAGAGGTATATATTTGATATGGTGAGGTGTATATTTGATGTGGTGATGATGTTAAGGGATGCAAAATGTGGGATCCTACTTCCCACATAATCATCATGGAAAAAGATGCAGTGTTTGATGAATCTCTTTTTATAAAATGAAACATAGTAAAATATGAACGGTTCAAATCATGACTGGTAGCATAAGGGTATTTGGAAGGTATTTCCATGAAAGTTTCTCACCGTTTGTTAAAATATTGTTTCTATTCCTATTGTGTTAACACTAGTTATGTTACTTGATCTTGAGTTAGTACAACTAGAAGTTAAAACTGTTTTACATGGAGTTGTTTGGAAAAATGAATGTATATGGAACAACCAAAAAGGTTAGTTCATAATCACAACAGAAGATTTGTTTGCAAACTTAGGAATCCTTATATGGCCTGGACCATGATAAGAAAACATTACAAGATGTTTGATTCATTCGCAGTGAGGCACATTTTACAAGAACTGAGTATAACCATTGTGTTTATGGTATATTTATTATCTTGGCATTAAATTTTATGTTTGTAGGAAGCAGGCAAATGTTTGAGATCAACAAGTTGGCTCACTTGGTTAGGATGTTTGATATGAAGGATCTAAACAAAATAAATCTTGAGCATGGAAATACATAGAGACAGAAATATGCTAAGCTTGGTTATCAAGACAAAAGTATGTGGTAAATTGGGTGTGAATAATGTGAAATTGGTAAAATCACTTTGGCTTTCCATTGTAAGTTTTTTTTTAGGTTTATGTCTTAACTAATGAAGAAGAAAATGGCTATATATCTTGAGTATTATATGCTACTAGTAGGAAGTTTGATGATTGCAATGATAAATGGTCAACATACATGTAGTTGGTGTTGTGAGTGGACACATGGAAAAACCAAGTGAAGAGTATGGAAATGGGTGCTTCGAACACAAAAGGACATGTATCAACTACACTCGTTGTAGTGATTTAGTCTCTGGTTATGATTCATGAGATTCAAAATGGGACAAGTGCATGGTTTATGATACAAGTTATTGATGGAGGCAAAAAGGTCCATAATGGAGCAAATAGTGCATGCATGTTCACTTATTAGAGAAATTGTGGAGTTTTGATGATGTTTGGCTTTGTTGACTTGCACTAAAGGTGATGAATAAATTTTGGCATATATATGAGGTAAATTGTTTTCAAGGTGGAGATTGTTGAAAAAATGCCAACTAATTTCCCATGTACAACTGTTTGATAGATGCTATATATACCAGCAATGATAGAGGTGAAGTGATTAATGAGAAATATAGTGTAGCACAATGTGTGTGAAAAGAGTAGAGGATTGTTGTATGCATGTGATTGACTATTGTAATTATGGAGAAATTATAAGAATATTGATTATTATTGCCACCTGGTTTCTCCAATATTGAGTTTCCACTTAAATCACTGTGAATTTTGTGATTGTTGTTGTTTCTGGTTTGTTCTTGGTTCTATTTTCTTTTCCGTTAAGATCTTTGTTGCCTAACACCAGAGGCATTTCATAACTTTCAATTAACCCACGGGATGCCACTTTCCACAAGCGTTTCAGAGTATACGAGGAACGAAGATGATTTACTCGATTCCACCGAGAACGGAGAGGGTTCATGTCTAGACAGATCTATACAATTGCGTAAAGACACTTAGAATACTCGGATCTCGAAACACAGTGATGGATTCAACCATGCACATGAGCGGATAGGGAATGAACCCTAGCAACTAGGTTTGGATTTTTTCTCAGAATTTTGGAGGTTTTGGATTTGAGAGGATGAGATAAATCTTCTTCCACATATTTAATCTTTTTTTCCAACTGATAAAGTATTTTCGATCTTGGTGCTGATGATGGCTCGGTTCCATAGAGAGAATCCCGGGGATGGCCTCAGAATCATGGCCTGCACAGGAACATACCCGCGATGATAAACCTGATAGAGGCCTCTAGAGGGATTTGAAAGCCTTCCTGCACCTCACCATTATGGCAGGTCTTAGAGAGGTCTTAACGATGTCGTCTCTTATGGTCATCATTATTTTATTATGCAAGTGCTTAAAAAACCGTTTTGTGTTACAGTCAAACATGTGTTTTTCTTAACGCACAGTGTGTTTAACGTAGTGAGATACACAGTGTGTTTAACCTAGTGAGATGACATGATGTGGATCCTTATATAACTCATGGCATGATGTGGATCCTTATATAACTCTTTACGAAATATTGACACCGGCTTTTGTTTTACCGTGAAACATGTATTTTTTAATATACAGTATGTATTTAACTTTAATGAAAATGTAAAATAAGAAGGGCAGTTTGCTGGATACCCTTTCTCCTTGTATTGTTGCCTAATTTCCAGAACAAAGAATATCCATGTTTTAAAGGAAAAATCTTGAAACAGAAAGTGTCCTTGGTTCCATATGTGTTTACTAGGAAATGAAATGGGTAGATATTCTCAGATATGATTATAGGTGCTAACTTGTTTGGTCTGTGGTTTCTCGGGTGTGTTCTATGGCTAATGTTTTTATAATAAACAGTTAGTAAATAAAATATACAGAACAATAAAAAAAAATTCATAATAGCAAGATTTATGAGAACACGCACAAGTCACAGAAGTCCATACAGCAGAAATTGGGTGCTGGCATAATGTGTATGCAAAGACTGGTAAAGATCGGAAAATGGCACAGTTGAGAGACGAAGAATAGAAGTGTTTTATGTTTGTGTTATAGTAGCAATGGGAGTGAGCAAATCTTCAGGTTCCACTGCTTTTAGTGCTTCCTCAAATCCCTAGATAAATTCAAAATCGGGTTGAAACATTATGGCATTTTCAAAACTTTATGTGAATGCAGAGACTGGTAGAGATCGGAAAATGGCACTGTAGAGAGACGTAGAACATAAAAGAGTAGAGATCGGAAAATGGCACTCTAGAGAGATAGAATAGACGTGTTTTATGTTTGTGTTATAGTCGCAATGGGAGTGAGCAAGGCTTCAGGTTCCACTGCTTTTAGTGCTTCCTCAAATCCCTAGATAACTTCAAAATTGGGTTGAAACATTATGGCATTTTCAAAACTTTAAACGATCGTATTCCTGTTAGCATGGAATTTATACTTTCTTAAATCTCCCCTAATCTCCTATTCATAAATGTGCAAAATAACATAGGTGATTTATTCAATGACTTTAAATTCCAAAATAACATTGTCAATATGTATTATTTACTTGAATGAATGAGTTCGTGTCATCTTTTTTGTTTGGTTTTGTTTTATATAAATCAAATATACAACACGTTCATGAAATAAATTAATTAGGCCGAAAGGTGTACACCTATTGATAATGGGCACATTTAATAGGTTTTTAGTTCTTAATACGTTTTCTATGGACACGATTAAATATGCTTAGAATATTCTTAGTCGTCACAATAAATGAATGGCTCTGATTTCATCCATTAACTTCCGAGCTGTTATAAAGACATCCGTTTATATGTTTACTTTTTTACATTTACCTAATCGTGTTTAAAAATTACTGTGTTCACTAACTTATTGCCACTTCTACCTGATTAAAAAATATTAAGATATTAGCATAGAGTGGTGGCCGTGTTTCTGTGCTGACCGCGTTTCGTTTCATTTATGTGTTGACCACATTTCATTTTAATATACCTTTCGGCATTAATCAACCACGTAATTGTGGTTGTGCTAGTATCTATCAACTGAGTTGAGAATCTGAGGATTGTGGATGCCTCACCATTTAGAGACGGTAGTGGAACCAACCCACAAGCCAACACTATGATGTTGGATGGTATAATAACAATATTGCTAACACTTCAATTGGGTTTCTATCGTTCTTCTATATCTCGATACATATATGTCATTGTTGTGGACATATATAAATAAATGTATCTTCTGTATCTAGATACATATATGTCATTCTTCTCTATCTATACATATATAAATAAATGGATATCATAAATGTTTGTTGTTTTCTGGTGGGTGTAGGTAAGTAGGGATGAAGATATATAAATAAATGGATATCATAAAAGTTTGTTGTTTTCTGGTGGGTGCACGTAAGTAGGGATGAAGATTGTTGAAGGTTGGGCCTAATGAATAAATTGTTTTCATTGGAAAAATAAATGTTAGTGTAAGTATTCCTTTTAAGTTAATAAAAATCTGTAGAGTTGGTGTGTATTCTCTTTAAGTTAACAAGTGTTGAATTAAGAATAAATGCATAGGGATGGGGGAAAAATAGCGAAGGAAGATGGAAAGTACAGCTAAGACGTGACAGGGAGCATCAAGCACAGTTGGTATCCATGCAGAAAATGACACATGGCCTCTAGAGCCCCATTTAGTTTTTGAAACTATATAATCCATCTTTCTATACTCGACATTTCCCTTCTTACCACTACTCTAACTTTATATGTTCGAAATTTTTGTTCCTACCTTGCATGTTTTATCTCTTCAATGTATTTATGAAATTCATTGTAACAAGGACTGTTTCTACCTTGCATGTTTTATCTCTTCAATGTATTTATGAAATTCATTGTAACGAGGACTGCTAGCGAATAAACCACCCCAACTAACGACGAAAACCACGCAACATACAACGACTCAACACAATAGAACATCCAACTGGGTGAAAACATGTGAAGATCAAGACAGATAGAAACGACTACCCGCCCGACACAACATGACAATGCCTACAAGATAAAGGAAAACATCCACCATCCCGACACAATGGCCTCGACGACCAGTAAATAAAGACTCTATGGCATGTAAACCCGACTCGTGAAGGGGTTACAACCCAAGCATCAACAACAACTACAACGATCCACACCACCCACAACGAAAAACATAGACTTCGACCAAGTCATCATTTTGCTCTATCCAATAGGGTGCCCCGTCATTCCCTCATCAGGAATCATGTCGTCCACAGGTGATAGGTGCAACAATAACCTTGACGCAATGTAACTTATCTGGACAAAGGACTTAAAATAAATCCAATGCTCTAGGAGCCTAAATAACTCACAAGAAGACTACACCCACACCCCCATGCAACAGGTCGGCAAGAAGCAAGAGGACATCGTTCAAAAGAAAAAGTGCAAGATAATACACGACTTTGACAACAAACCAAAACCATTAACTGTTAAGCAAGATATCTACGTGCAAAAGAGTGAACTGTTATCAGGTTACTATGGTCACAAATGTTATCATAAGGTGAACTAAGTTAGGCACAGAACCACATCAAGAAACATTGATTAACAAGTTTATCATTAAAAGGACTATTCAAGCACATAGTAATCGACCAATCTAATATTAAAAACACAACATTCTTCAAGTAACAACATACCTTCCATTTAAAAAGGGGGTTTTATTAATTCGCATAATCAACTCCTTTTTACCTTTCTAATTCGACACTAAACAATGACACCATAAACCCTGGAATTTAAAACTTCTAATGAAATTATCATTTAATCATAAATTAACACTAGACATTAATCGATAAGGATTCCCAATCTTTACTCAACGAATAATTTTTCCTAACTTCTAAGTTAAAAACACACTACCCGTTATAAGATTATGAATAATAGATTATCAACTAAATAGGAATCATCATTATCAATGTATGTATTAAGAGTATAACATCCCTAACTAATAATGACATCCGAAACTCATATCTCTCATTATCTGATAATGGTATCACCATTAATAATGATATCTAATAATGAAATAAATTGTAATGAACCCCAAATTTCTCAACATAATGTTTTTTTGTTAGGATCATTATTACATTTTTCCCTTCTTTTCTAAAGTTTACTTAATGATACTTTATTGTGGATTAACATTACTTCTTCTTTATGTATTTTATGTGCACCATAACTTTACCAAGTGGAAAAGAATTCTAACTCCTTCTTATTGTTTAAGGGTAGTAGTTTGACACCCAAGTGAATGTCACCATACATAACATGGTTATCCACCATAGAGAAAAAAAGGTCACCATATATAACTTGGTTATCCACCATAGAGAAAACACTCGATTTACGCAAGTCATTAAGTACATATAGTGATATACTACGAAACTACCACTGTATAAGTTTGATACCAAATGCGAACTTAGGAATTTATGTATAAGTTTGATACCAAATGCGAACTTAGGAATTTATGTATATACGAATATACACTTAAGGGGTACCCACTTGTCCTACGCAAGATTTATAATTAGTAATAAAGACAAGCAATAAATAATTATGTTTGTCATCCACATTAATGGAATTTAATCCCAAACTTATAGGTGGGACGGATTCTACCCATTTGACACGTGATAGCGATGTAGTTGAACTGAATGGTAGGGAACTGGTTTACTCATGCATTAGACTTAGAATTGAACTAACACTGGCATGAGGGTTAGTGGACTAGAGACAAGTAAGGTTCCCTAGCTAGACTGAACTTATCGTTACACGTCTTTGTATCGAAGGGTACGCGACTGTCAAGGTGTAATGAGTCCTGCGCAATGACATTTATGGTAGTCTGTCACATGTCCCTTGGGACCATCGTTTGTTTAAAAGTGTCCTATCTAGAGTTTCCCACGATGCCCTAGTCACATGGTTGCGTACCATCTCTGCATCAATGCCATCAATTCAAATTACGGGGACTTTCTGAGGGTCTATTATTCATTTGTTCTTCTCGGATGTGTGTAAATTCTTCGCTCCTTTTTTCACCGTGACATCCTTCTTTCGTTTCATAGATGCATAGTCTAGCATCCTCGTGGAGTTGGGATTACTCGGAAAATGGCGAACTTCAATTCGATTTCTTTCAAAGGTAAAGATCCTCTGGTTGTAATGAATCTAAAAGTCATTTTCTTTGAAAGGATGGGTTGTGCATAATAAAATTCCTGGAACACAAACTGGTAGAGTACTTGCCCTGGTTTCCCGTGGTCATATTAAGATTATTTTTCCTTAGTAAAGAAAGTCCACCGGTAGTGTTTGGAATTACCTATAGATTGAACCTACCCTTCATACTATCATTACTTTCTCCTAGTTATTTCAACCTTATAGATTCGAGATAGGCTATAGGTCATAATTGTGTTCCTCGAACATTCTATTACTTGGTAAAGTCTCATAACCATTCATGGTTATATTACATAACTCTATGGATTTCTCAAGTCTTTTGTCTTGAGTAGTAACGAGTTTTTCCCCAACTATGAAAGGGAGGTTTTTGTCTGAGTTCCCATGTCATAGGGTCCTTTCCTTTCGACATGCATTCGTCACTAGGCAATTGTGATGTTAAGGATATCTAGTTGTGTTAATTTTGTGCGCACTGTATTATGTTCTTAATCATTTATTTGGTTTCGACCTATGGCATTTGGCCGAAGGGTTCCACTATCTGTGATTTGTGAGGGTTTGAAGTCTTAACTAATCTCCTTTGTTAAGTCATACCCAAGAAATACAATTCATTTAAGTTTCTTTTAATTCAGTAAGGTTTTGAATATAATTGGTAATGGACTTGTACCCCGTTCCATGTCCTGGCATATGGGTCTGTAGTCTTGAATTTATGTTGTGAATCCTTCCTTATAATATTTTATTACTATATGATTAATTTTCTTCGGAAGTTTTTGTCGGTTATTTTTATTAAGTTGGGTTTCAAAACTAATGATGGGCCCCTTTTGACTATGAGGGTACCCATCA
Organism: Picea engelmannii; assembly: GCA_009831015.1. NCBI lineage: Eukaryota > Viridiplantae > Streptophyta > Pinopsida > Pinales > Pinaceae > Picea > Picea engelmannii. Next base: position 134,334 of record ML803171.1, read on the forward strand.
GGTGGTCTTTGGCCTCTCCACCCTTCTCGAGATCGTGGTTGTCATTTCACATGGATAAAAGAAGGAATGACGACTCTTACTATAGGGCCAAGATAAGTAATCATTCACACTCTCTTAACTTACTTTCTTGTTATATTAATTTACCCTAGTAAGTTTTGTTTATACTCAACACATGGATGCTTATCATTAAAAATACTAATCAAAACTCTCTTTATTCTTAGTGTAGGGTTGGAGCATACGAGAATCCTCAGATCTTGGATCTTTCCATACACAAAAGGTATTCGAGTTCCTCTCTTTCAAAACTCTCAGTGTGGTAGCACTTCCAATTTTGGTCAACGAAGTAACAACTCTAATTTAGGAATTCGTTGTTATAGGAGTTTGTTTTGTATTCCTATAGAGACTGATTAGGAGTACTCTCGAAGGTTATGACTATATTTCATTGTTGTGAGTTTTAAATATAGTCCTTCGAATTGAGTTATATGTGCCTATGACTACTAGCTCGATTTCAATATGTAAGGTTTTCCTATCGTGACACAAGAATTTTCTTTTCTCGTGCACTTGTGATGGATAGTATTTGCAAAGTAATCAAAGTTGATAATGATTTAATCAAGGCATAGGGTGATTTTAGATCTTGTGTTCTTTGTCATTAATATGTGGTATTAGCAATACTGTTATGAAAGAATTACTTTTTGGTTATGCACTTTATGCTATCGAACTATTCATTTCTTTGGGTAGTCGTTGACTATTTTAAAGGGAAATAAAATTTTGAATCGGTCTGGGACCTTGCATGGTCGGATATATATATATATATATATATATATATATATGCATAATGTATAGAAATTTCCTATACTATATATTCATACTACCCTTTATTCATTACAAAGACTATTATGCATAACTAATTGGTGTCATTTATTTTAACTATAGTACTATATACATATATGTATAAGCATAATCATTGTCTATTACAGTTCATCGTGCTAATTTTCAGTAAGTTTGTAGAGACCATTTTCCGCACTCTTATATATCCCATGTATTAAATCTCTAGCAACAATATCTGTAGCATAAATTCAAACTTCATGCTAACTTCTAGAATTATATTTATATAGTAAGTACAATGAAACTATATGGAATTATTCTATTTATTAGTTCACTCCAGCAGTAAAATTCTAGAGAGCAATCTACTCAGAATTAATGGGGTGGCCCATAGAGATATGACTATTTATACACGTATAAGATTAATTCCGAGATTGATTTTTGAGTTTCTTTAGCAGTTACAAAGTTCGTAAATCTCTATAAGACTGAAAATCTAGTTGTATAGGAGTCACTTACTGGTAGGAAAGTCTAGTACAGTAGTTGAAATGACCTTCTAATTGGCACATATATCTCTTATAATCTATCCATGTTTGAAATTCATTTCTAGCCAAAATGTACAGAAGGTTATACTAAGGTCTACAATTAATATTGTAGAGAATTATCCTACAGTTACATCATTCCAACAAAATTTAATTTCACACAGTGCAATGCATACAGATTAACAAATACACACTACAAATCAAAAGCTTTCATAACAATTAACCAGAGAAGGAGTAAGTAAACATATATGAACGGTTATTGAACAACAAATGGAACAACCAAGTTCCTCCGAACCTTAAGATATAAAAACCAATTTACCTGTCCTGTCCACCCCCTAGCCTGACCATGAGTCCATGAGGGTGAATTCTAGGACTCCTCCTCAGCAATAGTCCTTTAGTCTCAGCAAATTCTCGTTGCCTCACACTTAGAATTCAGTGTTCATAATAGCAAGAGATCAATAATATTTTCCCCAACATACTAGGCAACATCCTGCCTCCTCCCATATGTTATATATCCAAAAGAAAAAATGCCTAGGTCTTTTTCCCCCTTGGTATTTTTCACAGCTTTCCAAATCCCTGATTTTCATAGGATGCCAATGGCCAAATTCCTAATTTTCCACTTGTAATAATCATCCCTGAGGTAGTTCCAACATGTTCCCCACTCATGGAGTCATGGTCAACTGATTTTATCCTGACTGTTCCATTTGTCTATCAGTAATAAATATAAAATATTTTGTTCCATAAAAATGCCATAGTCAAGTAGTTAGCTGGGTCAAATCAGATCTCTACCCAACAATCATAATCATTAATTACAATTAACTAAATTCAAAATTCAGAATTTCCATAAATGGCAAAAAAATTCCAATTTCAAATTTTACAAAAACGGAATTAATTTCCCACGAAATTTTAGACTTTAAAAATAAGTTTATTTTGGAGATGTTACATCCTTTCCCCATTCAATTAAAAATTTTCCTCAATGTTCTTTCCTTTCTTGGAATAGGATTGGATGATATTTCTCCAAATATCCCTCCAACTACCAAGTGGCCTCCTTAGGGCTAAAGTGCTTCCGTTGCACTTTTACTTGGGTGACGTCTAAAGTGTTATTTATCTCCTATCTTGAATGTGCAAAGGTTCCCCTTGGAACTCACCTTATGGTTCCACCTGCACCAAGTTTCAATTGATCATATGAGTAGGGTCATGAACATAATTCTTTAACAAAGAAACATGAAATACATTATGAATTTTTTAGATTGGCAGGAAGTGCAAGTTGGTATGCTACCAGCCCAATTCGAGCTAATATATCGAAAGGCCCACAAAAACTGGGTGCCAACTTGGCATAGTTCCCTAGCTTTAGTGAACTTTTACGGGCTTTGACTTTTAAATAGATGTGGTCTCCCACTTGAAATTCCAAGTGTCTTATTTTTTGGTCCATGTAACGTTTTTGTCTATCCTATGCCTCTTTTAAGTTCTGTCATACTTTTCTTACCGTGCTCTCCATTTCTTGGAGAATCTCTAGTCCAACCATGAGTCTATCAACTGGGTTATCCTAGCTAATTGGATTCGTACACTTTATGCCTTACAATACCTCGAAAGGGCTCATCTTAGCCGAAGTTTGGTATCCATTGTTGTATGCAAATTCCACCAAGTGCAAGTAGTCTTCCCACTTGCTTGGTTTTTTTCTTGTGTACATGTAGATCATATCTTCTATGATTTGACTCATTCGTTCAGTCTTCCTATCCATTTGTGGATGATAACTCGTGCTGAAATTCAAGTTATTATTTAACCCTGCAAACAATTATTTTCAAAAAACAGATGTAAATTTTACGTCTCTATGTGAAATCACCATTTTAGGAATACCATGCAGTCTAAAAATTTCTTTCATGAATATTTCAACAATGTTAATAGATTTAAAAGTAGAATTTATAGGAGTAAAGTGTGAAGACTTATTAAGTTTATCGATTACCACAATAATTGAATCATTATGTTTATGAGTTCTAGGAAAACCTGTAATAAATTCTAGTGATATAATCTCCCATTTCCATTCTGGCACGGGTAAGGGCTGCGACAGGTCAGTTGGATGTTGGTGTTCGTCTTTTACCTGCTGACAATATTGACACTTAGCTAAGTATTTTGTTGTTTCTCCCTTCATATTAGGCCAATAAAATAACTTTCTTAGTGTTATCATTTTCTGATATCATGGATGACCAGAATATGGTTTCTTATGCAATTCATCCAAAACTGTTAACTTTAACTCTGTCGAATGAGGTATGTATATCCTATTTTTAAATTGTAGTAAACCATTCTTGTCCAAACTCAAATCTGTTTTGTCTGAATCTTCTGTAGTGTTTTGTAATTATGCCATTATCTCAGTGTAATTTTTGTCATTATTACCTGAAATCTTTATCCTCTGTTCAAGATCGCTTTCTGCCATGCTAATGCTTATTTCAAACAACCCATGAAATCTTCTTCTTAAAGCATCAGCTACTTTGTTTTCCTTACACTTGATATGTCTTACCTCAAAATCAAATTCACTTAAGAAGGCTATCCATATTGCTTGCCTTGCATTAAGGTCTGGCTGACTAAAAAAAAATTTCACACCATTGTTATCAGTTAATAACATAAATTTTCTTCCCATGATGTAGTGCCGCCACATTTTTAAGGCGTGTATTACAACTTCCAACTCTAAGTAATGAGTGACGTAGTTTTGTTTGTGTTCCTTTAGCTTTCGGGACTCATAACAAATAACGTGTCCTTCTTGAGTTAGGATACCACCTAGTCCTTCTTTACTCACATCTACACAGATGGGAAAGTCTTTGTTCAGATATTCTACCTTTAAAATGGGTGTGGTTGTTAACAATATTTTTAACTTATTGAAACCATCTTGGCATTTATGCAACCAGTTAAACTTGGTTCCCTTGTTTTGTAACGATGTTATAGGGTATGCAATTTCGGAAAATCCCTCTATAAATTTGTGGTAATATCCGGTGATTCCCATGAATGATCGAATGTATTCCATGTCCTTAGTAATCGACCACTCCATGATGGCTCTCATTTTCTCTGGATCAAATGCAATGTCTTCTGTGGATATTACATGTCCTAGGTATTGTATTTTCTTCTGATAAAAATCAAACTTATCGAATTTAGCATATAATTTTTGTTTTCTTAAAGTTTGCAGCACTATCCTTTAGTGCTCTTCATGTTCTTCCTCTTTTTTAGAATATACTAGAATGTCATCAATAAATAATAACATGAACTTGTCTAAGTACTGAATGAAAATACTATTCATTAAACACATAAACGTGGTTGACGCGTTAGTGAGTCCGAAAGGTATAACCACAAATTCATAATGTCCATATCTCATTCAAAGAGTTGTTTTACTTATGTCCTCATCTTTTATCCTAACCTGGTGATAACCAAATCGTAAATCCAATTTCGAGAAAATATTTGCCCCACCTACTTGATTGAACAGATCATTTATCCTAGGTAAGGGGTACTTGTTCTTAATAGTCATTTTGTTTAATTGTTTGTAATTGATACATAATCTTGGAGTTCCATATTTCTTTTTCAAAAAGAGGATTGGTGCTCCCCATGGTGACAAACTCAGTCTGATATATTCTTTGTACAATAATTCCTGTAGTTGAATTTTTAGTTCTGTTAATTCTGGAAAACTCATTCGGTAAGGTACTTTAGAGATAGGGTCTGAACCAAGTAGTAGGTCGATAGAAAAGTCTATCTCCCTTCTTGGGGGTAATTCAAGTATTTCATCAACAAACACGTCTCTGAAATCATGCAAAATAGAAAAATCTTCCAAGTTGGGTTTATTTTCTTTTTCTAACAGGTTTGTTACTTGGATGGAATAAACTTGACACCCTTTTCTCATGCATTTCTGGAGTTGCATTGCTGAAATATGTCTAATTGAGAGTGGTTTTTGTATACCTTGAATTGTCCTAGTAGTGTCACTTTTGTCATTATACTTAAGTGATTTTTCATAACAGTCTAGCACTGCTTTATGCCTTTCTAACCAATCCATTCCAATAATTACATCATAAAACCCTAACAGTAGAATGTTCAGATTTTTCTTTATGTTTTGACCACCTAAACTGAACTCATAATCA
>ML803171.1:151071-169179 GCA_009831015.1 Picea engelmannii
CAAAAAGATCTCCCTCCCGAGTGCTATCCCTTGCCTTATGTTCCTTCCCCCTCATTATCCACCTCCTTCCTTTCATTAAACCTCAACCACCTTATCCCCCCATTAAGCCTCAACCACCTTGTCCCCCACTCATAAATGGGTCCATCTACCAATACAATTATATTATAAAATAAGTCTTCAAAAAAAATCTAAGTTAATAATTTATTAAACTAATATTTATTCAACAAATATTTAATCATGATAATTAAATAATTAATTAGGGTTGCTAGACGTTATACCTTCTTTTATCCCTATGAAATGCCAACCATGATCTCGAGAAGGGTGGAGAGGCCAAAGACTATTTGATGGGTACCCTCATAGTCAAAAGGGGCCCATCATTAGTTTTGAAATCCAACTTAATAAAAATAAGAGACAAAACTTCAGAAGAAAATTAATCATACATGAATAAAATATTATAAGGAAGGATGCAAAACATAAATTCGAGACTACAGACCCGTATGCCGGGACATGGAACATGGTACGAGTCCATTACCAATTATATTCAAAACCTTCTTGAATAAAAAGAAACCTAAATGATTTTTTTTTCCCGGGTACGACTTAACAAAGGAGAGTAGTTAAGACTTCAAACCCTCACAAATCACAGACAATGGAACCCTTCGACCAAATTCCATAGGCCAAAACCAAATAAACGATGAAGAACATAATATAGTGTGCACTAAATTAACAGAGCTAGATATCCTTAACATCAAAGTTTCCTAGTGACGAATCCATGTCAAAAGGAAAGGACCCTACGACATGGGAAATCTAACATAAACCTCCCTTTCACAATTGGGGAAAAACCCATTACTACTAAAGACAGAAGACCTGAGAAATCCACAGAGTTGTAGAATATAACCATGAATGGCTATGAGACCTTACCGAGTAATAGAACCTATGAGGAACACAATCATGGCCTATAGCATGTCTCAAATCCATAAGGTTGAAAGAACTAAGAGAAAGTAATGATAGTATGAAATGTAGGTTCAATCTACAGGTAGTTCCAAACATTACCGATGGACTGTCTTTAGCGAGGAAAAATAATCCTAATACAACCACAGGAAACTAGGGAAATTACTCTACCAGTTTGTGTTCTAGGAATTTTACTACACACAACCCATCCTTTCAAAGAAAATGATTTTTAGATTTGTTACAGCTAGAGGATCCTTACCTTTGAAATAAATCGAATTGAAGTCTTCCATTTCCTGAGTAATCTCGACTCCACCAAAATGTTGGACTATGCATCTAGGAAACGAAAACAGGATGTCACGGTGAACAAAGAAGGGAAAAATTTACACAGAGTCGAGAAGAACAAATGAATAATAGACCTTGGGGAAGTACCCGTAAGTTGAATTGATGGCATTGATGTAGACATGGTACCCAACCATGTGACTAGGGCATCGTGGAAAAATCTATATAGGAAAATTTTAAACAAACGATGGTCTCGAGGGACATGTGACAGACTACCATAAATGGAATTGCGCAGGGCTCATTACACCTTGATAATCACATACCCTTTAATACAAAGACCTGTAATGATAAGTTCAGGCTAGTTAGGGCACCTTACTCATCTCTAGTCTATTAACCCTCACGCCAGTGTTATTTTGAGTCTAAGTCTAATGTGTGAGTAAACCATTTCCCTACCAATCATTTTAACTACCTCGCTATCACGTGTCAGATGGGTAGAATCTGTCCCACCTATAAGTTCGAGATTAAACTCCATTAATGTGGATGAAGGATGGAGTTATTTATTGCTTCTCTTTCTTACTAATTATAGATCTTGAGCATGACAAGTGGGTACCCCTTAAGTGTATATTCATATATACATAAATTCCTCAGTTCTCATTTTGTATCAAACTTATGCAATGGTAGTTTTGAAGTATATCTCTATATGTAGTTAATGACTTGCGTAAATCAAATGTTTTCTCTATGGTGGATAAACAAGTTTTATATGGTGACATTGTTTTCTCTATGGTGGATAACCAAGTTATGTATGGTGGCATTCACTTGGGTGTCAAAATACTACCCTTAAAGAATAAGAAGGAGTTAGAATTCTTTTCCAGTTGGTAAAGTTATGGTGCACATAAAATACATAAAGAAGAAGTAATGTTAATCCACAGTATAGTACCATTAAGTAAACTTTAGAAATGAAAGGAAAAATTTAATAATGATCCTAACAATTTTTTTTTATGTTGACAAATTTGGGGTTCATTACATATGGTATCAGAGCAAAGGTTACAACACTTGGACCTTGAACAGGGCCAAATTAATTACTTAGCACATATTTTTGTCTATGTAAAACTAACAAACCATTACTATTACAAACATAAAAGTCTTTTCTTTTCTGTGTTAATCATGGCAACCCAAGATGAAGAAGAAAACAGATTGGAGGGGAATCTTGAAAAAAGATCTCCTGAAGAACAGAGAAAGAACAATGACAGAAGATCAGCTACCGAACTTCTAGAAATGATGAGGAATCTCATTGTTGAGCTGCAGGTTTTCAAATAAGACAATTAGAAATTGAAGAAGGCACATTAGGAACAATAGGAGATAAATGAATTCCTCCCACATAGTATAGTGACAAAGAAAACCCCAAAGGATGACAACCAAGAAGAAGAGGTCAGTAAAAGGGCCTACAATAATTCTAGTCCTAGAGCAGAAAGAGGGGAAAGCTCATCTAAAGGTACACCTTCAACTGAAGATAAAAAAAAAATTGATAGAAAAAGAAAATAGGTAGATCACCTTGAGGGAAAATTTAAGAAAATCAAACCAGCTACCTTTGATGGGGAGTCTATAACAAGGGAGGAATATGAAGCATGGTTATTAGACATCAAAAAGTATTTCTAGATATACAACTATTCCAGCAATATGAAGGTCATAATGGCCATCTATAATCTGAAAGGAAAATCCAACATTTGGTGGAAAGACCTGAAATTGGCCAAGGGCCTAAAGGAGAAATAGATGGTTTGGTCAGACTTTAAGAAATTCTTTAAGAAACAATACCTATATGAAATTTACTATGAAATAAAAACCAAAGAATTATATGAACTACGTCTTGGTCAAATGGTTATGGAAGATCTGATAAACAAATTCCTAGAATTACTAAGGTTCGTACCTTATATCCAAGAGGATAAAGTGAAAATCCAACGGTTCCTAAGCTGTTTACCACAGTCCTACAAGGACAAAATCGAATTTGATAATCCCAAGTCCTTGAGTGAAGCATTCAGGAAAGCTCAAATGTGTTACAACCAATACAAACAATGGACATAATTTCCCAAGGCTTGGAAAGATAAGAAGAAAGACTGAATGAACCAATGGAAGAAGGGATACCAGCCAACTCCTTATGGGAATGCAGTGAAAAGTTTTCCAAGGAAATATTTTTACTCTAACAATGCAAACACCCAAGGAGGTGGTAAACCGGTAAATCTGGGAACAAAAAAGTTTAGGGACAACCCTCATGAATCATTAAAATGCTCAGAATGTGGAGAACCTCATCTAAGGTGGAACTATCCATGTTTGATTTCAACAACCAGAATTATTGTTCACAATTTGTAGGAAGCCTCTATGGTAGGGGATGTAGGCATAAGCTTACATTGGATCAATGCGGTTGTGGATGCCCGACAACCTGATCACCAATCCTCTGTGGTGGAAATTGAAGGTAAAATAAATAACACACGTATTTATGTTTTCATTGATCCTAGAGATACATTAAGTTATATTACTGCTATTATAGCGGAGTCAAATAAAATTAAGAAAAAAATACACGCAAAATCTTGGTTGGTACAATTAGCAACAGGAATGAAAAGAAAAGTTGTCAACTTCATTTCTGATTATGAGTTCAGTTTAGGTGGTCAAAACATAAAGAAAAATCTGAACATTCTACTGTTAGGGTTTTATGATGTAATTATTGGAATGGATTGGTTAGAAAGGCATAAAGCAGTGCTAGACTGTTATGAAAAATCACTTAAGTATAATGACAAAAGTGACACTACTAGGACAATTCAAGGTATACAAAAACCACTCTCAATTAGACATATTTCAGCAATGCAACTCCAGAAATGCATGAGAAAAGGGTGTCAAGTTTATTCCATCCAAGTAACAAACCTGTTAGAAAAAGAAAATAAACCCAACTTGGAAGATTTTTCTATTTTGCATGATTTCAGAGACGTGTTTGTTGATGAAATACTTGAATTACCCCCAAGAAGGGAGATAGACTTTTCTATCGACCTACTACTTGGTTCAGACCCTATCTCTAAAGTACCTTACCGAATGAGTTTTCCAGAATTAACAGAACTAAAAATTCAACTACAGGAATTATTGTACAAAGAATATATCAGACTGAGTTTGTCACCATGGGGAGCACCAATCCTCTTTTTGAAAAAGAAATATGGAACTCCAAGATTATGTATCAATTACAAACAATTAAACAAAATGACTATTAAGAACAAGTACCCCTTACCTAGGATAAATGATCTGTTCAATCAAGTAGGTGGGGCAAATATTTTCTCGAAATTGGATTTACGATTTGGTTATCACCAGGTTAGGATAAAAGATGAGGACATAAGTAAAACAACTCTTTGAATGAGATATGGACATTATGAATTTGTGGTTATACCTTTCGGACTCACTAACGCGTCAACCACGTTTATGTGTTTAATGAATAGTATTTTCATTCAGTACTTAGACAAGTTCATGTTATTATTTATTGATGACATTCTAGTATATTCTAAAAAAGAGGAAGAACATGAAGAGCACTAAAGGATAGTGCTGCAAACTTTAAGAAAACAAAAATTATATGCTAAATTCGATAAGTTTGATTTTTATCAGAAGAAAATACAATACCTAGGACATGTAATATCCACAGAAGACATTGCATTTGATCCAGAGAAAATGAGAGCCATCATGGAGTGGTCGATTACTAAGGACATGGAATACATTCGATCATTCATGGGAATCACCGGATATTACCACAAATTTATAGAGGGATTTTCCGAAATTGCATACCCTATAACATCGTTACAAAACAAGGGAACCAAGTTTAACTGGTTGCATAAATGCCAAGATGGTTTCAATAAGTTAAAAATATTGTTAACAACCACACCCATTTTAAAGGTAGAATATCTGAACAAAGACTTTCCCATCTGTGTAGATGTGAGTAAAGAAGGACTAGGTGGTATCCTAACTCAAGAAGGACACGTTATTTGTTATGAGTCCCGAAAGCTAAAGGAACACAAACAAAACTACGTCACTCATTACTTAGAGTTGGAAGTTGTAATACACGCCTTAAAAATGTGGCGGCACTACATCATGGGAAGAAAATTTATGTTATTAACTGATAACAATGGTGTGAAATTTTTTTTTAGTCAGCCAGACCTTAATGCAAGGCAAGCAATATGGATAGCCTTCTTAAGTGAATTTGATTTTGAGGTAAGACATATCAAGTGTAAGGAAAACAAAGTAGCTGATGCTTTAAGAAGAAGATTTCATGGGTTGTTTGAAATAAGCATTAGCATGGCAGAAAGCGATCTTGAACAGAGGATAAAGATTTCAGGTAATAATGACAAAAATTACACTGAGATAATGGCATAATTACAAAACACTACAGAAGATTCAGACAAAACAGATTTGAGTTTGGACAAGAATGGTTTACTACAATTTAAAAATAGGATATACATACCTCATTCGACAGAGTTAAAGTTAACAGTTTTGGATGAATTGCATAAGAAACCATATTCTGGTCATCCATGATATCAGAAAATGATAACACTAAGAAAGTTATTTTATTGGCCTAATATGAAGGGAGAAACAACAAAATACTTAGCTAAGTGTCAATATTGTCAGCAGGTAAAAGACGAACACCAACATCCAACTGACCTGTCGCAGCCCTTACCCGTGCCAGAATGGAAATGGGAGATTATATCACTAGAATTTATTACAGGTTTTCCTAGAACTCATAAACATAATGATTCAATTATTGTGGTAATCGATAAACTTAATAAGTCTTCACACTTTACTCCTATAAATTCTACTTTTAAATCTATTAACATTGTTGAAATATTCATGAAAGAAATTTTTAGACTGCATGGTATTCCTAAAATGGTGATTTCACATAGAGACGTAAAATTTACATCTGTTTTTTGAAAATAATTGTTTGCAGGGTTAAATAATAACTTGAATTTCAGCACGAGTTATCATCCACAAATGGATAGGAAGACTGAACGAATGAGTCAAATCATAGAAGATATGATCTACATGTACACAAGAAAAAAACCAAGCAAGTGGGAAGACTACTTGCACTTGGTGGAATTTGCATACAACAATGGATACCAAACTTCGGCTAAGATGAGCCCTTTCGAGGTATTGTAAGGCATAAAGTGTACGAATCCAATTAGCTAGGATAACCCAGTTGATAGACTCATGGTTGGACTAGAGATTCTCCAAGAAATGGAGAGCACGGTAAGAAAAGTATGACAGAACTTAAAAGAGGCATAGGATAGACAAAAACGTTACATGGACCAAAAAATAAGACACTTGGAATTTCAAGTGGGAGACCACATCTATTTAAAAGTCAAAGCCCGTAAAAGTTCACTAAAGCTAGGGAACTATGCCAAGTTGGCACCCAGTTTTTGTGGGCCTTTCGATATATTAGCTCGAATTGGGCTGGTAGCATACCAACTTGCACTTCCTGCCAATCTAAAAAATTCATAATGTATTTCATGTTTCTTTGTTAAAGAATTATGTTCATGACCCTACTCATATGATCAATTGAAACTTGGTGCAGGTGGAACCATAAGGTGAGTTCCAAGGGGAACCTTTGCACATTCAAGATAGGAGATAAATAACACTTTAGACGTCACCCAAGTAAAAGTGCAACGGAAGCACTTTAGCCCTAAGGAGGCCACTTGGTAGTTGGAGGGATATTTGGAGAAATATCATCCAATCCTATTCCAAGAAAGGAAAGAACATTGAGGAAAATTTTTAATTGAATGGGGAAAGGATGTAACATCTCCAAAATAAACTTATTTTTAAAGTCTAAAATTTCGTGGGAAATTAATTCCGTTTTTGTAAAATTTGAAATTGGAATTTTTTTGCCATTTATGGAAATTCTGAATTTTGAATTTAGTTAATTGTAATTAATGATTATGATTGTTGGGTAGAGATCTGATTTGACCCAGCTAACTACTTGACTATGGCATTTTTATGGAACAAAATATTTTATATTTATTACTGATAGACAAATGGAACAGTCAGGATAAAATCAGTTGACCATGACTCCATGAGTGGGGAACATGTTGGAACTACCTCAGGGATGATTATTACAAGTGGAAAATTAGGAATTTGGCCATTGGCATCCTATGAAAATCAGGGATTTGGAAAGCTGTGAAAAATACCAAGGGGGAAAAAGACCTAGGCATTTTTTCTTTTGGATATATAACATATGGGAGGAGGCAGGATGTTGCCTAGTATGTTGGGGAAAATATTATTGATCTCTTGCTATTATGAACACTGAATTCTAAGTGTGAGGCAACGAGAATTTGCTGAGACTAAAGGACTATTGCTGAGGAGGAGTCCTAGAATTCACCCTCATGGACTCATGGTCAGGCTAGGGGGTGGACAGGACAGGTAAATTGGTTTTTATATCTTAAGGTTCGGAGGAACTTGGTTGTTCCATTTGTTGTTCAATAACCGTTCATATATGTTTACTTACTCCTTCTCTGGTTAATTGTTATGAAAGCTTTTGATTTGTAGTGTGTATTTGTTAATCTGTATGCATTGCACTGTGTGAAATTAAATTTTGTTGGAATGATGTAACTGTAGGATAATTCTCTACAATATTAATTGTAGACCTTAGTATAACCTTCTGTACATTTTGGCTAGAAATGAATTTCAAACATGGATAGATTATAAGAGATATATGTGCCAATTAGAAGGTCATTTCAACTACTGTACTAGACTTTCCTACCAGTAAGTGACTCCTATACAACTAGATTTTCAGTCTTATAGAGATTTACGAACTTTGTAACTGCTAAAGAAACTCAAAAATCAATCTCGGAATTAATCTTATACGTGTATAAATAGTCATATCTCTATGGGCCACCCCATTAATTCTGAGTAGATTGCTCTCTAGAATTTTACTGCTGGAGTGAACTAATAAATAGAATAATTCCATATAGTTTCATTGTACTTACTATATAAATATAATTCTAGAAGTTAGCATGAAGTTTGAATTTATGCTACAGATATTGTTGCTAGAGATTTAATACATGGGATATATAAGAGTGCGGAAAATGGTCTCTACAAACTTACTGAAAATTAGCACGATGAACTGTAATAGACAATGATTATGCTTATACATATATGTATATAGTACTATAGTTAAAATAAATGACACCAATTAGTTATGCATAATAGTCTTTGTAATGAATAAAGGGTAGTATGAATATATAGTATAGGAAATTTCTATACATTATGCATATATATATATATATATATATATATATATATCCGACCATGCAAGGTCCCAGACCGATTCAAAATTTTATTTCCCTTTAAAATAGTCAACGACTACCCAAAGAAATGAATAGTTCGATAGCATAAAGTGCATAACCAAAAAGTAATTCTTTCATAACAGTATTGCTAATACCACATATTAATGACAAAGAACACAAGATCTAAAATCACCCTATGCCTTGATTAAATCATTATCAACTTTGATTACTTTGCAAATACTATCCATCACAAGTGCACGAGAAAAGAAAATTCTTGTGTCACGATAGGAAAACCTTACATATTGAAATCGAGCTAGTAGTCATAGGCACATATAACTCAATTCGAAGGACTATATTTAAAACTCACAACAATGAAATATAGTCATAACCTTCGAGAGTACTCCTAATCAGTCTCTATAGGAATACAAAACAAACTCCTATAACAACGAATTCCTAAATTAGAGTTGTTACTTCGTTGACCAAAATTGGAAGTGCTACCACACTGAGAGTTTTGAAAGAGAGGAACTCGAATACCTTTTGTGTATGGAAAGATCCAAGATCTGAGGATTCTCGTATGCTCCAACCCTACACTAAGAATAAAGAGAGTTTTGATTAGTATTTTTAATGATAAGCATCCATGTGTTGAGTATAAACAAAACTTACTAGGGTAAATTAATATAACAAGAAAGTAAGTTAAGAGAGTGTGAATGATTACTTATCTTGGCCCTATAGTAAGAGTCGTCATTCCTTCTTTTATCCATGTGAAATGACAACCACGATCTCGAGAAGGGTGGAGAGGCCAAAGACCACCTGATGGGTACCCTCATAGTCAAAAGGGGCCCATCATTAGTTTTGAAACCCAACTTAATAAAAATAACCGACAAAAACTTCCGAAGAAAATTAATCATATAGTAATAAAATATTATAAGGAAGGATTCACAACATAAATTCAAGACTACAGACCCATATGCCAGGACATGGAACGGGGTACAAGTCCATTACCAATTATATTCAAAACCTTACTGAATTAAAAGAAACTTAAATGAATTGTATTTCTTGGGTATGACTTAACAAAGGAGATTAGTTAAGACTTCAAACCCTCACAAATCACAGATAGTGGAACCCTTCGGCCAAATGCCATAGGTCGAAACCAAATAAATGATTAAGAACATAATACAGTGCGCACAAAATTAACACAACTAGATATCCTTAACATCACAATTGCCTAGTGACGAATGCATGTCGAAAGGAAAGGACCCTATGACATGGGAACTCAGACAAAAACCTCCCTTTCATAGTTGGGGAAAAACTCGTTACTACTCAAGACAAAAGACTTGAGAAATCCATAGAGTTATGTAATATAACCATGAATGGTTATGAGACTTTACCAAGTAATAGAATGTTCGAGGAACACAATTATGACCTATAGCCTATCTCGAATCTATAAGGTTGAAATAACTAGGAGAAAGTAATGATAGTATGAAGGGTAGGTTCAATCTATAGGTAATTCCAAACACTACCGGTGGACTTTCTTTACTAAGGAAAAATAATCTTAATATGACCACGGGAAACCAGGGCAAGTACTCTACCAGTTTGTGTTCCAGGAATTTTATTATGCACAACCCATCCTTTCAAAGAAAATGACTTTTAGATTCATTACAACCAGAGGATCTTTACCTTTGAAAGAAATCGAATTGAAGTTCGCCATTTTCCGAGTAATCCCAACTCCACGAGGATGCTAGACTATGCATCTATGAAACGAAAGAAGGATGTCACGGTGAAAAAAGGAGCGAAGAATTTACACACATCCGAGAAGAACAAATGAATAATAGACCCTCAGAAAGTCCCCGTAATTTGAATTGATGGCATTGATGCAGAGATGGTACGCAACCATGTGACTAGGGCATCGTGGGAAACTCTAGATAGGACACTTTTAAACAAACGATGGTCCCAAGGGACATGTGACAGACTACCATAAATGTCATTGCGCAGGACTCATTACACCTTGACAGTCGCGTACCCTTCGATACAAAGACGTGTAACGATAAGTTCAGTCTAGCTAGGGAACCTTACTTGTCTCTAGTCCACTAACCCTCATGCCAGTGTTAGTTCAATTCTAAGTCTAATGCATGAGTAAACCAGTTCCCTACCATTCAGTTCAACTACATCGCTATCACGTGTCAAATGGGTAGAATCCGTCCCACCTATAAGTTTGGGATTAAATTCCATTAATGTGGATGACAAACATAATTATTTATTGCTTGTCTTTATTACTAATTATAAATCTTGCGTAGGACAAGTGGGTACCCCTTAAGTGTATATTCGTATATACATAAATTCCTAAGTTCGCATTTGGTATCAAACTTATACATAAATTCCTAAGTTCGCATTTGGTATCAAACTTATACAGTGGTAGTTTCGTAGTATATCACTATATGTACTTAATGACTTGCGTAAATCGAGTGTTTTCTCTATGGTGGATAACCAAGTTATATATGGTGACCTTTTTTTCTCTATGGTGGATAACCATGTTATGTATGGTGACATTCACTTGGGTGTCAAACTACTACCCTTAAACAATAAGAAGGAGTTAGAATTCTTTTCCACTTGGTAAAGTTATGGTGCACATAAAATACATAAAGAAGAAGTAATGTTAATCCACAATAAAGTATCATTAAGTAAACTTTAGAAAAGAAGGGAAAAATGTAATAATGATCCTAACAAAAAAACATTATGTTGAGAAATTTGGGGTTCATTACAATTTATTTCATTATTAGATATCATTATTAATGGTGATACCATTATCAGATAATGAGAGATATGAGTTTCGGATGTCATTATTAGTTAGGGATGTTATACTCTTAATACATACATTGATAATGATGATTCCTATTTAGTTGATAATCTATTATTCATAATCTTATAACGGGTAGTGTGTTTTTAACTTAGAAGTTAGGAAAAATTATTCGTTGAGTAAAGATTGGGAATCCTTATCGATTAATGTCTAGTGTTAATTTATGATTAAATGATAATTTCATTAGAAGTTTTAAATTCCAGGGTTTATGGTGTCATTGTTTAGTGTCGAATTAGAAAGGTAAAAAGGAGTTGATTATGCGAATTAATAAAACCCCCTTTTTAAATGGAAGGTATGTTGTTACTTGAAGAATGTTGTGTTTTTAATATTAGATTGGTCGATTACTATGTGCTTGAATAGTCCTTTTAATGATAAACTTGTTAATCAATGTTTCTTGATGTGGTTCTGTGCCTAACTTAGTTCACCTTATGATAACATTTGTGACCATAGTAACCTGATAACAGTTCACTCTTTTGCACGTAGATATCTTGCTTAACAGTTAATGGTTTTGGTTTGTTGTCAAAGTCGTGTATTATCTTGCACTTTTTCTTTTGAACGATGTCCTCTTGCTTCTTGCCGACCTGTTGCATGGGGGTGTGGGTGTAGTCTTCTTGTGAGTTATTTAGGCTCCTAGAGCATTGGATTTATTTTAAGTCCTTTGTCCAGATAAGTTACATTGCGTCAAGGTTATTGTTGCACCTATCACCTGTGGACGACATGATTCCTGATGAGGGAATGACGGGGCACCCTATTGGATAGAGCAAAATGATGACTTGGTCGAAGTCTATGTTTTTCGTTGTGGGTGGTGTGGATCGTTGTAGTTGTTGTTGATGCTTGGGTTGTAACCCCTTCACGAGTCGGGTTTACATGCCATAGAGTCTTTATTTACTGGTCGTCGAGGCCATTGTGTCGGGATGGTGGATGTTTTCCTTTATCTTGTAGGCATTGTCATGTTGTGTCGGGCGGGTAGTCGTTTCTATCTGTCTTGATCTTCACATGTTTTCACCCAGTTGGATGTTCTATTGTGTTGAGTCGTTGTATGTTGCGTGGTTTTCGTCGTTAGTTGGGGTGGTTTATTCGCTAGCAGTCCTCGTTACAATGAATTTCATAAATACATTGAAGAGATAAAACATGCAAGGTAGAAACAGTCCTTGTTACAATGAATTTCATAAATACATTGAAGAGATAAAACATGCAAGGTAGGAACAAAAATTTCGAACATATAAAGTTAGAGTAGTGGTAAGAAGGGAAATGTCGAGTATAGAAAGATGGATTATATAGTTTCAAAAACTAAATGGGGCTCTAGAGGCCATGTGTCATTTTCTGCATAGATACCAACTGTGCTTGATGCTGCCTGTCACATCTTAGCTGTACTTTCCATCTTCCTTCGCTATTTTTCCCCCATCCCTATGCATTTATTCCTAATTCAACACTTGTTAACTTAAAGAGAATACACACCAACTCTACAGATTTTTATTAACTTAAAAGGAATACTTACACTAACATTTATTTTTCCAATGAAAACAATTTATTCATTAGGCCCAGCCTTCAACAATATTCATCCCTACTTACGTGCACCCACCAGAAAACAACAAACTTTTATGATATCCATTTATTTATATATCTTCATCCCTACTTACCTACACCCACTAGAAAACAACAAACATTTATGATATCCATTTATTTATATATGTATAGATAGAGAAGAATGACATATATGTATCTAGATATAGAAGATTCATTTATTTATATATGTCCACAACAATGACATATATGTATCGAGATATAGAAGAACGATAGAAACCCAATTGAAGTGTTAGAAATATTGTTATTATACCATCCAACATCATAGTGTTGGCTTCTGGGTTGGTTCCACTACCGTCTCTAAATGGTGAGGCATCCACAATCCTCAGATTCTCAACTCAGTTGATAGATACTAGCACAACCACAATTACGTGGCTGATTAATGCCGAAAGGTATATTAAAATGAAATGTGGTCAACACATAAATGAAACGAAACGCGGTCAGCACAGAAACACGACCACCACTCTATGCTAATATCTTAATATTTTTTAATCAGGTAGAAGTGGGAATAAGTTAGTGAACACAATAATTTTTAAACACGATTAGGTAAATGTAAAAAAGTAAACATATAAACAGATGTCTTTATAACAGCTCGAAAGTTAATGGATTAAATCAGAGCCATTCATTTATTATGACAACGTATTAAGAACTAAAAACCTATTAAATGTGCCCATTATCAATAGGTGTACACCTTTCGGCCTAATTAATTTATTTCATGAACCCGTTGTATATTTAATTTATATAAAACAAAACCAAACAAAAAAGATGACACGAACTCATTCATTCAAGTAAATAATACATATTGACAATGTTATTTTGGAATTTAAAGTCATTGAATAAATCACCTATGTTATTTTGCACATTTATGAATAGGAGATTAGGGGAGATTTAAGAAAGTATAAATTCCATGCTAACAGGAATACGATCGTTTAAAGTTTTGAAAATGCCATAATGTTTCAACCCAATTTTGAAGTTATCTAGGGATTTGAGGAAGCACTAAAAGCAGTGGAACCTGAAGCCTTGCTCACTCCCATTGCGACTATAACACAAACATAAAACACGTCTATTCTATCTCTCTAGAGTGCCATTTTCCGATCTCTACTCTTTTATGTTCTACGTCTCTCTACAGTGCCATTTTCCGATCTCTACCAGTCTCTGCATTCACATAAAGTTTTGAAAATGCCATAATGTTTCAACCCGATTTTGAATTTATCTAGGGATTTGAGGAAGCACTAAAAGCAGTGGAACCTGAAGATTTGCTCACTCCCATTGCTACTATAACACAAACATAAAACACTTCTATTCTTCGTCTCTCAACTGTGCCATTTTCCGATCTTTACCAGTCTTTGCATACACATTATGCCAGCACCCAATTTCTGCTGTATGGACTTCTGTGACTTGTGCGTGTTCTCATAAATCTTGCTATTATGAATTTTTTTTTATTGTTCTGTATATTTTATTTACTAACTGTTTATTATAAAAACATTAGCCATAGAACACACCCGAGAAACCACAGACCAAACAAGTTAGCACCTATAATCATATCTGAGAATATCTACCCATTTCATTTCCTAGTAAACACATATGGAACCAAGGACACTTTCTGTTTCAAGATTTTTCCTTTAAAACATGGATATTCTTTGTTCTGGAAATTAGGCAACAATACAAGGAGAAAGGGTATCCAGCAAACTGCCCTTCTTATTTTACATTTTCATTAAAGTTAAATACATACTGTATATTAAAAAATACATGTTTCACGGTAAAACAAAAGCCGGTGTCAATATTTCGTAAAGAGTTATATAAGGATCCACATCATGCCATGAGTTATATAAGGATCCACATCATGTCATCTCACTAGGTTAAACACACTGTGTATCTCACTACGTTAAACACACTGTGCGTTAAGAAAAACACATGTTTGACTGTAACACAAAACGGTTTTTTAAGCACTTGCATAATAAAATAATGATGACCATAAGAGACGACATCGTTAAGACCTCTCTAAGACCTGCCATAATGGTGAGGTGCAGGAAGGCTTTCAAATCCCTCTAGAGGCCTCTATCAGGTTTATCATCGCGGGTATGTTCCTGTGCAGGCCATGATTCTGAGGCCATCCCCGGGATTCTCTCTATGGAACCGAGCCATCATCAGCACCAAGATCGAAAATACTTTATCATTTGGAAAAAAAGATTAAATATGTGGACGAAGATTTATCTCATCCCCTCAAATCCAAAACCTCCAAAAATTCTGAGAAAAATTCCAAACCTAGTTGCTAGGGTTCATTCCCTATCCGCTCATGTGCATGGTTGAATCCATCACAGTGTTTCGAGATCCGAGTATTCTATGTGTCTTTACGCAATTGTATAGATCTGTCTAGACATGAACCCTCTCCGTGCTCGGTGGAATCGAGTAAATCATCTTCGTTCCTCGTATACTCTGAAACGCTTGTGGAAAGTGGCATCCCGTGGGTTAATTGAAAGTTATGAAATGCCTCTGGTGTTAGGCAACAAAGATCTTAATGGAAAAGAAAATAAAACCAAGAACAAACCAAAAACAACAGCATTCACAAAATTCACAGTGATTTAAGTGGAAACTCAATATTGGAGAAACCAAGTGACAATAATAATCAATATTCTTATAATTTCTTCATAATTATAATAGTCAATCACATGCATACAACAATCCTCTACTCTTTTCACACACATTGTGCTACACTATATTTCTCATTATTCACTTCACCTCTATCATTGCTGGTATATATAGCATCTATCAAACAGTTTCACATGGGAAATTAGTTGGTATATGCCAAAAATTATTCATCACTTTTCCTGCAAGTCAACAAAGTCAAACATCATCACAACTCCACAATTTCTCTAATAAGTGAACATGCATGCACTATTCGCTCCATTATGGACCATTCTGCCTCCATCAGTAACTTGTATTATAAACCGATGCACTTGTCCCATTTTGATACAATGGGTTGTTAGTCAAATACGCGTTGTTAGTCAAATGCTCGAAGATAACCTAAGGTAGGTCTCCTATTGTCCAAATCTCATGAATCATAACGAGAGACAAAATCACTACAAGTGATACATGTCCTTTTGTGTCAAGCACCCATTTCCATACTCTTCACTTGGTTTTTCCATGTGTCCACTGACAACACCAACTACATGTATGCTAACCATTTATCATCGCAATCATCAAACTTCCTACTAGCATATAATACTGAGATATATAACCATTTTCTTCTTCACTAGTTAAGACATAAACCTAAAAAAAAACTTACAATGGAAAGCCAAAGTGATTTTACCAATTTCACATTATTCACACCGAATTTCCTGAGTATCTTGACCACATACTTTTGTCTTGATAACCAAGCTTAACATATTTCTGTCTCTATGTATTTCCATGCTCAAGATTTATTTTGTTTAGATCCTTCATATCAAACATCCTAACCAAGTGAGCCAACTTGTTGATCTCAAACATTCCCGTGCTTCCTACAAGCATAAAATTTAATGCCAAGATAATAAATATACCATAAACACAATAGTTATACTCACTTCTTGTAAAATGTGCCTCACTATGAAGGAATCAAACATCTTATAATGTTTTCTTATCATGGTCGAGGCCATATAAGGATTCCTAAGTTTGCAAACAAATCTTTTGTTGTGATTATGAACTAACCTTTTTGGTTGTTCCATATACATTCATTTTTTTAAATAACTCCATGTAAAACAATTTTAACATCTAGTTGTACTAACTCAAGATCAAGTAACATAACTAGTGCTAACACAACACGAATAGAAACAATATTTTAACAAATGGTGAGAAACTTTCATGGAAATCAGTACCTTCCAAATACCCTTATGCTACTAGTCATGATTTGAACCTTTCATATTTTACTATGTTTCATTTTATAAAAAGAGATTCATCAAACACTGCATCTTTTTCCATGATGATTATGTGGCAAGTAGGATCCGACATTTTGCATCCCTTAACATCATCACCATATCAAATATACACCTCACCATATCAAATATACACCATATCTTTGATCTAGGTCTTACATATAATGTTGATAAGCATAAAAAACAAATACTTTCACATTTGAGTAATCACGAGATGACTTGTTCATACCTCTTCTGAAATCTTCCTTTCTTTTGCAACCATCGAGTTACCAGATGGCACAATCGCTTATGTCCACACCTATTGTTGCAACTTGGCATTAATGAACTTACATATTCAACACCAACTTCCTTCCAATACTTTCCAAGTTCCATGGATATGAAACTACCTTCATTATATATTCTCAAACACTTGAGTGAACTGCCAACACATCATCCTTTCTACACAACCACCTTTCTAACCTAGACACACTGTTCCACCTCAAAATTTGCATTGGAACAAATTTGATCAAATCTATCGAAACCAAATTAGGTGAACCTTTTCCACTCACCTTTGAATCTCAGTGATCCACCTTAACATGAACATTCCCTTGACCAAATTCGGCCAAGATGGCCAAGTAAGCCTTCACTTCTTACCTCCATGCCCATTTACAATGGATTTCACCAAGCATTTTATAGGCTTCATTACATGTAATCCATGGACACAATACCACATGATACCAAAAAAATATGGACCCGAAAAACCACCTAATTTGACCTAAAACATGGATTTAACTCATTAACTCTTTCACCGAGTTAAGGCTAACCCAACATACATTCCCCCCACATATTAAATCTAGCTAAATCTATGTCTAGACTTTTCATATATGAACCAATATACCATGGGTATGCATGCTCATCTATGTATTACAATTGTATGCCCATTTACATGCAATCAGTCATTTTTAAAACTCCAAGGTCAAAAGAAAAAAAGAAAAAAAAATTCACGATGACTCAACCATCACCACTCTTGATGTTGTCTTATTGTTCAATAAGATCCTACATCTTGAGGTTCCATAACTCTTGAAGTTATTTGTTTTGTTAAATTTCACCACCTCAAACTTTGAACTCTGCACTTTTTCAATTAACACAAAAAATCATCCAAAACCACTGCTTATAAAGCCAAACCTTCTTAATATGGAGAAATAATGATATTTCAAAGTTGAACCCCAAAAGGTTTAAGTAAAAGGTTTAAATACAA
>ML803171.1:169236-215882 GCA_009831015.1 Picea engelmannii
TATATATATATATATATATATATATATATATATATATATATATATATATATATATATATTTCTTAAAACGTTTTAATAAATGGTGCACCTATTAAACAAGTAATATTGTAACATTCTCCAACCATTTTAATTCATAAAGAACGATCCTTTATAACATAAATGTCCACTCATTTATATAAAACCCATCCTTAATATATCTTGGTATTATATAACATAAAAAAAAATCACTTTCTGATCTTGATTTATGAGTGGAATGAAATGAATAATAGATTGAATACAATAACACAGAGATCCGGAGAACAAAAACATATATTGAGTAAACAATAACTTCTAATGAATACAGAAAATAGGATGAAACTGTAAAACTCGAGAACTGAAACAACTAGCTCGAATGGTGGTAGATATCTCTGAGAAGAGATGTGGCTGCTACGTGTATCCTTCTGAAAATAATGATTACAATGAGGATCGAGAGGCCTTTTTAACATTACTCATGAATTTCAAAACCCTATACATCCAAAAATATAACCCTGAGAGATGAAACACCAAAAGTTATGTGTGCCCTAATGGGTAAGTTGGTACCTCCACTTCTTGGGGTCGTAACTTTTGCATACAACCTTCATTTTAGGCGTGTGATAACCCGTTTGAAAGGTCTTTTAGAAAATACACATTATGCCATCAAACTCTGACTGTGTTTAGAGTTTAACTATGGAAATCCAGAAAAAACATTGTTTAGGGGCCCAAAATGGCCCTAGAAGTATAGAAAGATGTATTGACATGAAAACTTCCAAAATAAGATAGTAGGAATAGGTGGGCGGCCACCAATATCCATATGGATTCTTTGTAGGGCTTTAGGACAGCCCTGAAAGTGTAGAACCCACAATTACAAATAAATTTCATCATTACAGAGAAACGCATTGAACTAAAAATTGTCAAGTTGAGCCAGTTGGAATAGGTGGGTGGCCACCAATATCCACCTGGATCATTCCTCCCCACTTAAGAAGTAATGTTCTCCATTGCGTTGAGTTCCCCCATCAGGTGAGGAAATTTATGTTGAATTTCTCCACGGGTGAGCCACTTGCCTTGGTGCAGGAGCTACCCTACCTTGACAACCCGATAAAGTTGGATCCTCTGTTGGCGAGTGACCTTGACCTGTGTGTCCACTATATAATTAGTTGATTATTGTTCCATGCAGTCAGGGTTGATCTCTATTGGTGTCAATTGTTCTGCAATCTCTGAGGTGTCCGATAATGGTGGAAAATATAGCCGAAGGAGGTCCACATTGAACATTGGGTGTAAGCCAAGGAAGGGTGGAGTGTTGAGCTCAAAAACATTTCTAGCCACAACCTTGGTGATAGTGTAAGGCCCATAGAAAAGTGGAAGAAACTTTCGATGTGGCCCTGTAAGGTGCTCTTTCTACAAATGTAACCATACATTGTCTCCCACATGAAACTAGTGCGATACCTCGTGTTGATCATGGTGTGACTTGTACTTACATTTGGATTTTTGCAAAATATTATGGACTTGTTGGTGCATGTGATGAATCCGCTCAATGAATATGGTGGTTTTATCAACCTCAGAATGAACATGGGAATATTATTCTTGTGTGGTTGCAAGAGGTAGTGCAACATCAATGGGACCCAAGGGTTGGAATCCCAGCCCCACCTGAAATGGGATATGGTTGGTGGATCTATGGAGAGCCCTGTTGTAGTTATCATGAACATAGGGAAGAATCTCATCCCATGTACATGGATTCTTAGAGTTATACAAACATAGGATATGCACAATCATCCAATTGACGACCTCTGTTTGGGAATTGGTTTGGGGGTGGAAAGAAATGGATTTACTGAGCTTGGTGTCCAACAGTGAGATGAGACTCAACCAAAATGTGTTGAGGAACCTATTGTGCTTATCTGAGATGATGTTTTGTGGTATCCAAAAATGGACCCACACTCTCTCATTCAAATAAGAGCTTGGAATTATCTATCATTTTGATGTTCTTCTTGCAAGTTGTGAGAATGGCCATCTTCAAAAACCGATCAACCACCACAAATACATAATCATTTCCTTGCTTGGTGGATGAAAGGCCATACATGTAATCCATCGAGATGGATTCCCAAGGCCTCTTTGGATTAGGAAGAGGGGTGTATAATCCTTGATTATTGATGGTTGGATTGGAAATGACACAGGAAGTGTAAGATCTGATACACTTGTTGATGTCATGTTGAAGTTTTGGCCAATAAAAATGTTTGTGTAGAATGGCCATAGTTTTCTCCATGCCAAAATGTCCTTCCATCTGATTATAGTGAGACTCTCAAATCAGATTTGCATGCTTTCTTGCGGGAACACAAAGGTGGATGAGATGGCATAACATTCCATCTTGAATGTGAAAATTGGTGACATTCACATCTGTACCCAAGATTTGATAGGTGGTGGTGAAGTGAGGGTCACGCTGATAAATTTGGGGCCACTCAGATGCCTCATTCCCATAGGAATGGAGCATAGCGGTGAGTGTAGAAAAGGGAGGTCGATTGAGGTAGTTAGTGACATGATTTGCGCCCCTTGTCTTATACTTTATGTTGATATGGAACTGTTGCAGTTATGTGGACCTCTTTTGATGACAATTGTTCTGCAACTTCCCCTGTGTCTGTATGAACTACAGAGGCTTGTGATCAATGTGGATGATTATCTTCTTTCCCAGAATGTAATGTTTCCATTGAATATAGGCTTGCACAATGGAATACATTTCCTTGCCCTAGGTGGGGTATTTATGAATGGTATCTGAGAGTGTCTCACTATGGTATGCTATTGGATGACCATGATGAGTGAGAACTGCACCTATAGCATAGTCAGAGGCATCATCCTCAATATTAAACATATTTTGCAGATTGGGTAAGGAGATCATTAGAGTTGAGTAGAAGCAATTCTTTACATCATCAAATTATTATTTTTTTGCCTTCCCCCATGTGAAATTTTTCTTACCACCTCTCTTGGTTACTTGGCTAAGGGCCCATGAAATATGGGAGAGTCAGAATACGAACCTTCGGTATAAGTTGTCCAGTCTAAAGAAGCTCTAAATATTGGTTAGTGTGGTTGGGGTTGGCCATACATGAATGACTTGGATCTTAGCTCGATCCACATGTACCCCATGCTCATAAACAATGTAGCCCAAGTATTGGACCATGTTTATGCCAAAGGAGTATTTTTCCATGTTGGCATATAGCTTGTATTGCCGTGAAGTTCTCAAAATCTATTGAATATGTTGCATGTGCTCCTCCCAAGTTATATTGAAGATGAGGATGTCATCCATATATACCACCATAAAAGAGTTGGTGAACGGTCTCAATACATCATCCATCAATATTATCAAAAAAATTGGTGCATTTTTTAAGCCAAAGGGAATGACTAGCCATTTGAAGAGACCTTCTTTATATTTGAAAGTTGTCTTCCATACATGAGTCAGTTAAATGGGAACATGTTGGTAGCCATACTTTAGGTTAATATTTCTAAATAAATTTTCCCACTTGAGTTGGTCAAGAAGGTCATCAATTCATGGAATTGGGTATCAGTTCCTCTCTATGATTTTGTTTAATTATCTCTAATCAATGTAGAGTCACCAAGTCTCTTCTTTCTTCTGCACTAGTACAATCGAGCTTTTGCAAGAGGAGGATTTGGGTCAGATTTGCATCTTTTGAAGCAACTTTTGGATCTGGTGCTTGATTTTGTCATTTTCCATCAGTAAGTGATGATAGATTGATCTGTTAGGAAGATGTGCACCGAGGATTAGATAAACTATATGCTTGACTTAGTACTGCATTGATATCTCGGTGAGTGAGGAGAAGATGTCTCTGTACTCTTAAATGATCCCACCCACTTGCTTCTTCTGCAAAGAGAGGCTATGTGTAGAGGTCACATATGTGGCCGAAACCTTTTTCTTACTATGAGCATGGATCACAAAGAAGACAAACTCCCTGGTCTGTGAAATGAACTTACTACATTTCTTAGAAGAGATTAAATAAATAGTGGTAGGAGTTTCTACCTCTAGTATCATGTATAATTCTCTACCCAAAGTAATAATAACCTTGCAGGGTCTAGAAACATACACATCATGTTGCTTCCAGAAATATGTTTGGCCTAAAAGAACATCACAAACTTTAAGGGGAGAAATATCACACAATACATTGTCTTTGAAGGGATTGACTCCGTAGGGAAGATAACATTGTTGTTTGACGCGGAGATATCTTCCCTGGTGAAACCAACCGATGGTGTAGGGATTTGGGTGCGGTGTTATCAGCAATTCCAACCGCTTGACGACCTATGTTGAGATTAGGTTATTCTAATTGTCGCTATCGACAATGAAATGAAGCAGAGCCTCCTTTACCCAAAGTTTTGAGTGAAAGAGGCATTCACCTTCTGTTGGTTCTTCTAGTTTGCGTTTGATGGACTTTGGTGGTAGAGACAGTGGCACTAGCTTCAACATCAATCATCCGCTTCCCACTTTATGGATTTGATTCGAAGTCAAAATATGCCTCTGACCCAAAATATTTCAGTTCAGCCACCCATGTGCTTGGAGAGACATTCTTCGGTGTTGTGCCAAGATATTTTATGGTATTCACACCACTTTATCATGTCCTTCTTCAAATACCCATTAGCCTTATTCATTTGCAACTTGGATTGGTTGTCTTGAGAGTGGTCATCTCTGCTTTGTCCCTTTTTTTGTGGTTTGGGACCACCTTTGTCCTACTTCAGCTGTGAGGAATTTACAGATCCAAACTCTCACCTCTTCTGCTTAAATTTCTACCTATTCTTGATATCACATCTATAAGTCGCACCTAATGATGCGATGTCTAGAAACTCCATTTCTATTTGAATGTATCTATGCATAAATCTGTGGTATTTGAGAACCATATGTCATTCAAAGTATTTGATACCCAATTTGGTGCACGAAGTATGGAAAATACTGGTGAAATATGGTACTTTATGGTCCCTTTCCTCACACAACATGGTCTATCTTGTGTACTGGTCCTTGTAGCTTCCAACAACGTAGTATTGTTATTTAATGTCATCCCTAAAGGAATCCCATGTGGGGGAGACCGAAAATATTTCAAATTCCTCTGTGGCCCTTTTCTCAAAGTAAGTATCCCACCAATTCTTAACATTGGGGATGACCTTGACGAGTGAAAAAGTAATCTTTTCCCTATCGAAAAAAATTTAGACTGAAAAATACCCTTCAAGAAAATTCATCCATTTATCTATAGCATCCGCATGTATCAGTCCTTCAAATAATGGAATATAAAAATTTACTTCTACCTTCAAGGGGGTTTCATGGTCTCTTGATGAAGATGTGTCTCCTATGTGAAACAACCAAAGGATATGTGCAAAGTTGTCCATCATTTCGTTCCTTTGTCACACAAGGGCTTCCTCGAGCAATAGTTTAAAAGGATCTCCTTCTCCATCATCTTTCATATCATGCCCCATGATTTGTGGTTGGGTTCGATGTGACCAATATTGCAAAGGCTCAAATGGTTTGAATCCCAACTTCTTGTACCGAGATCTTGCCAGGTACATGCACAAAGAAAAAAATTGAACAGCAGACCGCTCTGATACTACTAATCTGGATTTATGAGAGAAACGAAATGAATAATAGATTGAATACAATAAAACATAGATATAAACAACAACAACATATATTGAGTGAATAATAACTTCTTTTGAATAAATAAAAAAGGATGAAACTGTAAAACTATAGAACTGAAACAACTTGTTTGAATGGTGGTAGTTATCTATGAGAAGAGATGTGGTTGATACATGCATCCATCCGAGAAGAATTATCACAATGATTCTCTAGAGTAATTTTTAACATTACTCATGAATTCCAAAAACCTAACCCTAGGAGATGAAATGCCATAATTTATGTGGGCCTCCATGCGTAAGTAGGTACCTCAACTTCTCGGGGTCGTAAATTTTTCATACGACCTCTGTTTTAGGAGTTTGATAGCCTATTGGAAAGGTATTTTTGAAAACTACACATTGTGTCATCAAATTCTAAATTCGTCTTAAATTTGATTCTGGAAATAAATAAATAAACATTGTTTAGGTCCCCAAAATGGCTTTGGAAGTACAAAAAGATTTACTAACATGAAAACTTCCAAAATAAGCCAGCAAGAATAGGTGGGTGACCACCAATATGCACCTGGATTTTGTGTAGGGCTTCAATATAGCATTGTAAGTGCAAAACCCACAATTAAAAATAAATTTCATCATTACAGAGAAATGTGTTAAACTAAAAATTGTCAAGATGAGCCAGTTGGAATATGTGGGTGGCCACCAATATCCCCCTAGATCACTTTTATACCTCCATACCTTGTGCATACTACTTTCCAATTATCATATTACCTTGTGTAAAAACTCACCACAACTTTCATAGATCATGTGCATTACACAACAAACAAATCGCTTTCATATCACGTAAGGCCATGCATATACTTTGTGCTCTTATCGCGCATGTTGGATGATCTATGGGTACCACCCAGGTTAGGAGAGATTATCTGCCTCCTTTGAACCAGTTTACTCGTGACGAGTTAAAAATTATCGCCCATGTGCAACAAATTCATTTTCTTTCATCACGTAGAACACAGGTTGAACTCTTCCTTAAAATCATGCAGATTTTATCGACTCGGCTAACGTGCTCGGATATCCAGCGACCAGATTCTCTTCTTGTTTTCTCTTAGAAACTTCAACTCTACGCTTTAATACCATTTGTTAGGTAATGGAAGAATAAACATAACAATATCTTAATGGAAAAGAAAATAGAACTAAGAACAAACCAGACATAGTGGAAATCACACAATTGACACGGTGATTTACGTGTAAACCCAATTTGAGAAAAACCACGAGGAAATGATAATCGATATTCTTATTATTGAAGTTAAAATTAAAATATCCAATCACATGCATACAACCCTCCTCTCCTCTCTTCAAACACATTGTGTTACAATACATTTCTCATTGCTTACTTCACCTCTATGGGTATGCTCATATATATAGAATCTATCAAACAATTAGACAAACTGATTATAATATGATCCACGAGTGATGCAAAATGTTCATTGTAGTGTGCATGCATGCACATTCTATTTTTATCTAATGTGCATGCTACCGCAAGGGAAATTAGTCGGGACATTTTCAACATATGAAATGTGGTATCGCGTGGGTTAATTTGAACTCCCATCATGGAATTCTTCATAGTAGAAATACTACTAAGTTAATCACAATTAATTGCTAATTACCTAAACGTGGTGATCAAATGACCATTGGAAAAATTTCTTAATATGATTAAGTAAATGTGAAAAATTAAACACATAAAGGTATTCCTTTATAAAAAGATAGGAGGTAAATGATTAAAATCACAACCCTCCATTTATTGTGATGACAAAGAATATCCAATTCATATTTAATCTTGTCCATAGAAATAACATTAAGAACTAAAAACCTGTTAAATGTGTCCATTTCCAATTGGCGTATGCCTCTTGGTGTAATTATTCCCCCTCAAAGCGTTCCATTTTCTCTACACCTAAACTAACTTGCACAAATCAAGGTGGAAGAGTTTTTCACATCACAATGTTCTTTAAGCATAAATAATAAATCGAATAATAAATCTTGAGCATTAAAGATGATAATAAAATAAACTATAGAATAACTAATGTTTGAAGAAAAGGTTTTGGAATATTTTTCTTGGTCATATTCTAAACATATATGTTCTATGATTTAGTGTTCTATTTCGGGGATATTTTCCATTTAATTTTTCTTGCGATAAATTGTTGGATCTGCAGATTTGAGTGACTAAGTTTGTATAATTTGAGTGACCTGGATTTTTTCTGCATGCTAAATCCATCTATGCATTCATAAATTCAATTTATACAATAGAAAATTGTGCTTTCATCCATATTGATGTCGCCTAATTCTGGTTAAAAGGACCAAAATGTAGAATGTTTAAACAACCTTTTTATTGTTGTTTTGGAATACTTTTACCACCATTAAATTGTTAAAAGGATTTTTGAATTGTTTTTTAGATCTTTGTAATAATGTATAAATGGAAGATATCATGATATTTATTCTACTCGGTTGTTTTGTGCATATTCACATAAATGTAGTAACCCTTTATATAAACATAATAGTTCATAAATTTAAAAATAAACTAGGAACAAGCATATTTAAGTAAAAAGTGGTTGATATACTCGATCTGTCCCATTTTCTACTTTTTAAATTTAATGGTTTTGATCGACATATATCAACCATTTTTACTTAAATTTAGTTGTTTCTAGTAAAATAATACATTAATACACCAATACAATTCAAGTGGATTAAAATAAAGTATTAATACACTAATACACTAATACATTAATAAAGTAGTAATACATTATTAAAGTATTAATACATTGTGACTGATAGTGATAGTTGAACAATCGTCTTGTAAAAATAAGTATTAAATATCTTAACAAATACTCTTCAAAATTAAAATTAAAATTAAAATTAAAATTAAAATTAAATATTATTACAAATTAAAATTAAAATTAAATATTGTTGAAAATTGACATTTCATCAAAAATTGTATAACTAAATTTGGGTAACAGATAATGACTATGAGGAAAAACAAAAACCAAAAGATATAAAGTTTATACTAAACTATATTGTTTTGAGATACAATATAATTTGTATACATGCTCTTAGGAAGGCCCAAATATGAAATGTTAACATCAGTGACCTTGGAAATTGGAGTATCGAGCCGAAATTGAAGTTCAACATGTTTAGGTCATGCACAACTTTTAGGGTTTGCAAACACTCTAGGACTCATTTACTATCTCCAATGACAATTTCCAATACCTGATTCATCATATGATATGCTCACTGAACCCCAACACCAATGATTGGTCTTCGTTTTCATCTATCTCCAACTTTGGCACTACAATCTCCAAGTCTACTACTTTCTCCTTCAATTTCTTTGATCACCCTGCACTTCCTTTCTTTGAATCAATATCAAATCAATTTTTATAATAGTTAACCTAACATTTGTGTATCCATAAAACTATAAGAGAAATACTAAAACCGTAAAACCATGAGAGTTACTATGACATAAATAAATTACAAAATACATTGACTGAAGTGGGAAAGGAAAATTATGTGTATACCTTAGTTTCATTTTTCCAAGCAAAAATGTCATTGTGTTGTCCTGATGAATGCCACCCTTATCTTGATCAACATCTTCTCCAAAATAATAATGAAACTTTCTCTCCCCGTTGTTTGGTCTCCTTATGTGTTGGTATAGTTCTACAAGAGAAAGTGCAACAGTATAGTTGTGCAAGTAGAACAACATATGAATTGAATCATTTTTTTATTAAAATGGTTCCTACAATAGTTATTATTGATGAAAATGGTTCTTCGTGGTAAGTAAATGAGACCGCGTACCTAAACTTTATGTGTACCAACACTTCAAACGTGTAAATGTTAAATGGTTTGTTAGGTTTTTTTAAATGCTTTGTGACAATTGATAAGCGAGCATAATAAATTATTAATTATGTTATATAAAAGTTAAAAAGCAAATAAAAAAAAGTAATGAAAAATGTGCAAATTCATAAATGCAAGGGACTTAATATTCACAATCTCATTCTTTGATTTCGAAACTAAGACAACAATATGTCACCATATTTAATTCATGAACATGATACCAAATTTTTTAATTAAAAGATTGATTAATACATCGATTCTAATAGAAAGGACGTCTATAGACATAATAATTCTAATAATTAGTTTATTAAATCATGTATATGATTTAACAATATTAATTTTTTGTTAATAATAACAAATAGATTAAAAAATTTAAAAGTTGTGTTTTATTTAAAAGTTTTATATATATATATATATATATATATATATATATATATATATATATATATATATATATATATATATAATTTATTTTCTTTAAAAAATCTTATTTTGTTTATTTTATTTTTATATCTTATTACTTCTTCAATAAAAATTAACTTAATTAAAATAGGATACATAAATATTATTCCCCATAGAAAATAAAGTTGTATTTACCATCATTATTATAATAAATTAAACTATTGGTAAACAATAATTTATAATATTGCATTTTGATATTAACGATGAAGAATTTTTTTAGAGGTTTTTCTAATGATGTGGATTTTTTTTTTACACCAATCAAAATATGAATCATTTTTTAGTTTTTAGATTAAGATTGATTATCTCTTTATAATATTTTAATCTTCTTATATAATTGTTTTTTTATTATAACATTTTTTTTAAATTTAAATATAATAATATTTTTAATATTATCTTTGTTTTGTAAATTGATTTCAAAACAATAATAAAAACCTTTTTATATTTTATATTAAGATATATTGAGTTTAATTTTAAAATTATAAATTAAATAAAAAATATGATATAAATAATAATTGGATATTGAATTTAATTTTGAAATAATAAATCAAATAAAAATATGATATAAATAAATAAATAAAGTATAAATAATAATTTGACAATAATCTTTATATATCTTGGAGGAAGTACCTTTGTACATGTATCTTTGAATTTGTATTCATCACAAGTTCAATTGGAACTATAGCATTGAGAAAAGGATAAATGGAGGGTGAAAAATTTATTATGAGCTTGAAAATAATTGTAAATTAGGAGACATTCGGCTATGGGATAAGAAAAAACTCTTCTTTGAGACTCTTGTCACTCTTTTTATCTTATATGAATGTAAAGTTTGGGGATGTAGTATCTCTTGAGAATTCTGGATAAAGATAGAGAAGATCCAAAATAATTGTATAACTTATAATCTCAAAATTAAGGGAAATATACCCTATTCTCATCAAAGTGATCCTTTCCCCCATTAAGAGCGCAAATATGATTAGGTACTTATTGTACAAGAACAAGATAAAAAATCATAGATAACAAAAGGATCCAAAAAATTAGTTCAGACTCTAGCCAAAATCACGAATGACTCAATCGAGGATGGCATAATGATGTCATGTCTTCACTAAATAATTGGGGAATAAAATAAGAAGTTATTTTGCAGAATACTTATGATATTAAAAATATTGTACAAGACAAATTTAAGTAGAATCTAATGTGTGATAAAGAGTTAGAGGATAAAAGAAAATTAAGATATTACAAGGAGGTGGTTAATACTATCTTTGAAGATGAAAAGTATATCTATGTTTTGACTAACGTAAAGAAGAGAATCAATATTACTAAAATAATAATTAATTTTCATGAGTGACATAGTGAAACTGGGCGTTGGGCAATCCCTAAAATACCATGGCAATAAAGAATCTATCACCTTTGTGACACCAAGAGGAATGAAGATGAAAATCACTTTCTCCTATAATTTTGTGTATATACCCAAATTAGATCTCAATTTTCAAATATTTGTCACAACACTGACCTTCCTAACCTTCTAGGTCATCAAAATTTTCATTCTCTTGGAATGCTTCTCTTAATGTTTTTCAAACATCAGAATAACATTTTGAAGAAATCCAAGTAATATCTTTCTTTTCTTAATATCTGATAAACCAATTTTGATCTCGATAAATGTTGACCATCATCATCATTATTATATAATAAAATAATATATCATACTTTGAAAAAACATAGAATAATGATTAGTTTGGTTTTCAATTTACTTTTTTGAGAAGGGTATTTGAGCTATCGAGGACTTTTTAAATGTTATAAACTTTTCTTAAGTGTTATTAGCTTTTGATTTTTTAAGTTATCCTTTATCCATTAGTTTTAAAAAATCTCAACAAGGTTTTCGAGTCTTTTTAATTATTCCTTGTAATTCTGTGTGTATACCCAAATTAGATCTCAATTTTCAAATATCTGTCACAACACTCACCTTCCTAACCTTCTAAGTCATCAAAATTTTCATTATCTTGGAATTCTTCTCTTAATGTTTTTCAAACACGAGAATAACATTTTAAAGAAATCCAAGTAATATCTTGCTTTTCTTAATATCTGATAAACCAATTTTGATCTCAATAAATGTTGACCATCATCATCATTATTATATAATAAAATAATATATCATGATTTGAAAAAACATAGAATAATGATTAGTTTGGTTTCCGATTTACTTTTTTGAGAAGGGTATTTGAGCTACCGAGAACTTTTTAAATGTTATAAACTTTTCATAAGTGTTATTAACTTTTGATTTTTTAAGTTATCCTTTATCCATTAGTTTTAAAAAATCTCAACAAGATTTTTGAGTCTTTTTAATTATTCCTTGTAATTCCGTGTGTATATCCAAATTAGATCTCAATTTTCAAATATTTGTCACAACACTGACCTTCCTAACCTTCTAGGTCATCAAAATTTTCATTATCTTGATATGCTTCTCTTAATGTTTTTCAAACATCATAATAACATTTTAAAGAAATCCAAGTAATATCTTATTTTTCTTAATATGATAAATTAATTTTGATCTCAATAAATGTTGACCATCATCCTCATTATTATATAATAAAATAATATATCATACTTTGAAAAAACATAAAATAATAATTAGTTTGGTTTTCGATTTACTTTTTTGAGCAGGGTATTCGAGCTATCGAGAACTTCTGAAATGTTATAACTTTTGATTTTTTAAGTTATCCTTTATCCATTAGTTTTAACAAATCTCAACAAGGTTTTCGAGTCTTTTTAAATATTCCTTGTAAAATTAGGATGAATTATAAAAAACATTTGGTAATATAAGAGATTATTTTATTTTTTAGTTGATTAATTTTAGTTTAAATATTACTCCACATTTAAAAAAAATTATCATAAGTTTTTTTATGTTAATAAAAATGACTAAAGGGTATTGAGGAAAAAAACATGATGTTACCTCTATAAAGAGGATCACATATAGCTATGAGAGGTGAGACTCGTGAATGAAATTTCTTAGTGTTTCCATGGTTCATGGTTATAGGATTCCGTAGTTGTGAGTCATATTTTTCTACACATTTTGTTCCAAAGCTTGACTTAGAAGAGTAAATTCAAATAAACTTGCAAGAAAACTAAATATAGAAGTAATACATCATTAAAATAATTGTTTATGTTAGTTTCTCGTCACGTGGGTCATTGGTCATTAGGTTGGTATTCGTTTTTCAATATTTGGAGACAACATTCCTTTATTTTCTATGGTTCTCACAAGGTGTTACTAGTTATGATAACTCAGCCTCTTCGAGACGAGCATAAGTTTTATCTTTTCCATAACCAAGGTTGTGTTAGAAATAAGAAAATATTCCTTGCTCTTTCCTTTTAAGGGAGAAATAAAGAGAGTTGAGCACTCTCAATGTGGAGGGACAGGGATGTTTTCTCCCCTCTTTATTTTCCACATATGGATGAAGTCTCTGCAAAGGTTCAATGAATATTAGGAAAATACTAAATGCTTTCAAGAGGATAGAGCATGCTACTTCATTTCCTAATGGTTTCTTGCTAATTCCATGGTGATATTCTATTTCTTCATTCAACCAACCAATTTTACCCATAATTGCTTTTTAAATAACTTGGTCCAATGGGTTGTGATGTGCCTTATTTTAAAAAAATCTCTAGATCTGAATGGAACTTATGGATAATCAAGAAGCTAGGTCCAAGTGTAGTATTTAGATATTTTATTTATTTATATTGAGAATAGTTTTCCAAAATACATGTCAGCGTAGGTGTATGGAAGGTAGTGATGTGACTTCACCTAGTTTGGACGCTTCTGAAATGAAATTACATCTTTTATTTCATATTTACTCCATTGAATTGAATCCCTAGAATTGTAAGGAAGGGCTTGGCATTCTTACCTAGACTATACTTGTGAACATTATGTCCATTGCTAGATCAAGTGTTAGAGTCCATAGGTTCATGCAAAAACCCACTTTTCCCTAGAATTAAGGGATAGAGTTCTGGATCTCATCTTTTTCCTTTCTAAGATAAAACGTCATAATGAAAAATCATTTTGTGCATGGATAGATGTAGTCTTCTTCTCTTATTTCTACTCTCCACATTTTGGAGATCCATTGTTGACATCAAAATGTTAGGGTGTAATGGATAGATTGGAATACCCAAAACTAATATCAAATCATTTGTTATAGGTATCTTCTTCTTTCCATTTTCCACAACAAGTTAGGAAATATTCTCTTAGGAGGGAAAAGATACATAATGAGTCAATGTTGCAATGCCCATTTCCAAGATCCACAAGTATTAGTTTAGAGAGGAAAATGGGAAAATGACATAAATGGTAATGAAATTGGTGACATCATTCATTTCCATGGGATTAGGGATTCAAGGTGGAAATGAAAGAGATAAGATGAAACCATACATATAACCATACTATTCAATTTTATTCATAATATTTTAAGTAGTTAGTTATGAGTATAATATCCTAGTTATATTATTATAATTCATTAGATTTGAACAAAATATTTTTTTTAAATGGAGAGGATTAATATGTTTAATGAATTATTGTATTGAATACTATGAAGGAATAACCCCCATTTGTTATATTTGGTTAATACCTTATAATATGTGAGTGAAGTAGACAATTCATAAAATTCTACATACCAATTAAAGATGAAGATAAAGGGAGAAGTTAGGGATATGGATTTCATAGAATCAGTTGAAAGATATAAGAAGATATTGCATAGCTAGTTATGCATATGACCAAGATAAATATCTAATTATGACATAGTTTTTATGGTCACCTTAATTTATATAAATCACTTAGTTGTACAATAGAAATAGACATGAGAATTGTTTGATTAAATTTAATTTCTCCTTTAGGGGTTTCCGGAGTGTAAACTTATTTTGTACCTTAATTCATATGTGTTTGATTGTAATCCAAACATTTGGTATCAAATATATGGTGATCATGGATGAACATATGATTGTGATGGCTGTGTTAAAGATGATTTATAATGGAGAAGAGAGAAAAAACACTAGAAATGAATTAAATCCAATGAGAATACACCATTGAAGGGGAAATTCACTATTTTTGGAGTCACTACTAATAAAATTAAGATTTATATTTCAGTGTTTATTCATTTTTAGTTATTTAATTTTCATTTCAAAGTAGATTTAGAAAAGAACAAAAGGGCATTTTTTATATTTTCAAGATTCATATTTGTTTCTTAGATATCCATTCCATAAAAACTGGATTATATGTAATAATGGGGTATGTAGTCATTAAAATCTAGATTATGGCCACCAAAAATTAAATTAAGAATATAGTGTAGCATTGGAAATGTATTTTAGATATCTATCAAATCCATCTAAATATTGAATAAAAAAATAAACTCTAAAGGAGAAACTCTTGACGAATCAATCCACCAAAAATTGAAAAACAAATAATAGAAGTGAAAATTTTGGTTTTTTATTGTAAAAACTATATTCTTTTGAGATAATAATTGCAAATGGGATTCCCAAGTGGTGATTCAAATGGGTGTATTTCATTTTTTAAATTGAATTCTTGAGAGATATTTTATCAATAAAATTTT
Source organism: Picea engelmannii (assembly GCA_009831015.1). NCBI lineage: Eukaryota > Viridiplantae > Streptophyta > Pinopsida > Pinales > Pinaceae > Picea > Picea engelmannii. The sequence continues at coordinate 184,782 of ML803171.1, forward strand.
GATGGTTTTCTAAAGTTATAGTGGAATATTTTCATGCAAGATTCGCAGATTGTACACGCAGATTAGGGCATTGTGAAAGTTTCTTCAAGTTACCCTCACTAAGATCTATAATGACTTATGTTAGTTTTTTTCGTCATTGTTGAATTCATAAAGGTTTATGGATTAATAGGTTAATTCATACAAATCAAGACCATTCTTGATCCCATCATCTATCCAATGGAAATCAAAGATTGTTTTGTTGATTTTATAGAAAACACAAAGTTGGATGTATTACAAGAACCTAAAAACCTCATACCAACAAACCCATCTAGAAAATAAGTTCCATGGTCAAATAAGGATAACATTGAAAATAAATATGTCTAGTAGTAACAAAAGAAACATCATAAGGTGACAACTAAAACGGAAAAAATCCAAAGATCACTAGAAAATGAAACTTAGTATTAAAGAAGGAAAACTATATTTTCATTTAGTATTATGCCACAAGCATGGAATGAAAAAAAAAAATATGATGAAGATCAACAACCATGTTAAATAAAATTTTGACTAATCATGATACCTTTGGAAGCTCCTCTAAGTGATGGTTATGTATATTGAAAAATAGGTTAGATGCATGCTTGTCAAATTAACTTTTGTGGCCTTCAACATTTCAAAATAATTTGTATTGTATCCAAGCTTATTACTGAAGAGAGTCATGAGTCATGAGTCTTATGGTGAGGATTCTCGACTTTACATGTCACGATCTTAAAAAATAGGGCTTAGCAATTAGTACCTTCCCTTTCCATGACCACAGGTGATGACCACCGGCTACACCAACAGGCGCTATGCAATTTCAAGTTTCAAAAATTTTGATGCGAGTCACTCTGACTCTTCAAACTCTCGATCAAGAAATGGATCCTTGCAACTTGCAAGCTCCTTCCTTCACATGCCCATGGATATGACCAAGCGCTTAACCATAAAGTTCTTTCACAACTCGCAATTTCAGAAATCCGATGATGAGGCATCTCGATTCTCCATGTCGCGATCACCGAAACTCTGAAATGGAAATTAACATTTCTATCTTCTTCCCCTCATGTGACCACTGGTGGTAACCATAGGCTATGCCAAAAATATCTTCGCGATTTTTTCGTGAGTCTCCTTGAGTCATCCAACTCCCGATATCCGAAACTCTGAAATAGAGCAAGATCAATGGTCCACACTCTCCCTTGATCAATGGCTCAGATTGAATCACAGTTTATTGTTTCGCGATTTCAAAGGATATAGCTCCTCATTCCTTTGAATTTCCATTCAAAAAAAAGATGACATCTTGCCACGTGTAGTCTACATCCAACGATCAGAATTGTTTATTGCGATTTCGCATATCACAAGTTTGAGGGGTTAGAGAACCTCCTCCTTTTGTATTTCCTGATCTATGAAACTATGAAATAGATCCTTTGTCGTGCCCTGATATTTCTCCATGTGTCCTTCTCGGATCAACGATCCTTATTCTTTCGGGACTTTGTAAGCCCGCTTCATCTTGTACTTAAATATCATTCTCCTTATTCTGGATCTGACAATGGTCTATCTTCATGCTCAAATCTGATGCTTGAGATATGTTCTCCTCTTCTACATGCTCCTCCTGTCTTAATTTAGATCTGACGACCATCGGAAATTTGGGATGGGTGACCCAACGATCACTATTGCTCCTCCTCTTTAGATTACGCTTTTGACCTTGCCATTTCATCATCGTTGTGTTGTTGGTCTTGCCACTTTCTCTTGTTCATCATCGTCAGGTTGAGCTTGCCATCAGTGAAAAACAAATACTCTTCCTTTTGTTCATAATAAATATGCGAACAATCTCCCCCTTTGTCATTGATGGAAAACTTGAAGAACCTGAACACTAACACTACTCTGGATGGACATCCAACCATACCACTATAGCATCCATACCATTACCACACTTTCTATCCCTTTGACATCAATGTCAAAAAAGAAACACGCTCCCCCTGAGTTGTTGCAGTACATACTCCCCTTGTCAACTATGAGCAACTTAGAAATACAACAGATATTCAGTAAGTACTCCCCCTGACCAGGTGAACAGATTAGACGAAAGAAGTTATAACCCCCAACGTCTTACAAAGATATCCAAAAGGGGTCATTTCTAATGGTTTAGTAAATATATTAGCTATATGTTATGTGGAAGGAATATAATTTAGCTAAACAACTCTGTTTGTAACTTGTTCTCTGAGAAAATAGTATTTTATTGGTATATGCTTATTATTGGAATGAAGAATGAGATTCTTGGAGAAACTAATGGCACTGGTGTTATCATAGTGAATTGTAATTGGATTAGTATAATTTACCTTCAAATCTGCAAGAGTTTGGATCATCCATAAAATATGAGTGCAGCAAGTAGCAACAACAATGTACTCTACCTCTGTAGTTGATAAGGAAATATATCCCTTCCTTTTACTAATCCATGTGACCAACGAGACACCCAGGAAGAATGCACCTCCAGTGGTGCTCTTTCTCTCATCCACACAATTTTCCCAATCAACATATGAATAAGCAGTTAACTGAATATTATGATTTCTAGGATACCACAGATGATAGGTCATTGCTCCCTTCAAGTATTTGAATATCCTTTTTAAAACGACTAAATGACTTTGTTTAGGAGCATACTGATAATCACCTACCATTCCAATAGCTAGAATTATATCAGGATGGGATGATGTCATGTACAGAAGATTGCCTCTCATTGATTGATATGTCCTTTGATCAACATCGCATGAAATATCATTTTTAATGAGTTTGCAACTAACCACCATAGGTGATGCAGACCTATCGGCCCTCGTGCCAATATCCGCTCACTTGATCATTCTTTATCTCCCTCGAGCTAAATCGACTCTTTAGATTCCCTGCTAGAATCACAATTATCGATCCACAGGTCCTTTCGGAAGCTCTCCTATTCAAACAACACTAGGCGTGAGCTCTGCCCTTTTGTGCGACCACAGCACTATGACCAAGGCCCAATTCCAAAGGCGCTTATCGCAACTCGCAACTCGTGAGTTCGTGATTCGAGGCTCCCGAATCTTCTTTTCCAATCTCGCGATACCCGAGATCATGAAAGGGTATAGCTCCCCTCTATCAGCATCCTCCACACGTGACCACCGGCTAAGATTAATGCTAGCTCCTCTCGCTACTTGTCACTTCGCAAGTTGTGGCATCCAACCTTGGCACATTCCTTTCATGAAACCCCGAGAAGCGATGCTGACTTTTCTCCTCACGTTCTCGCTACTCGGGACTTCACAAGTTTCAATGTCGAGATCTCATGCTCTTATCTCGCGAATCCCTGAGACGCGAGAAGTCAATGGAGTATTGACTCCTTCCTCCAGGTGACGCGTGTTCACCTACTAATCACACGAGCCCTACCTTGTGGTTCTGCCACATATCCACACTCGTTCCCGGCTTCAACACTTCGCGACTTCGCTTCCCAAAGCGCTACCTCCTTTGTATCCCGACAACCGAAGTGTCGGGATCCCAAACTCTTCACTAATCCTTATCGCAACTCATGACTTTGGGACTTTTAGGACAAAATACTTGACTTCCTATCCACTGATATGCCAAAATGACGAAATCCCGACACGTCGTCAATGCGGGTCCCACAGAAGAACTTCCCCCCTTTCTGGAGTTTCAGACTTCGCGACTTGGCGAATCCTGATGCTAAGCTTTCAGCTCTTCAACCCATGAAACCCCAAAATGAGATTACATGAGTGATCCAATGGCTCATGTTGGCTCAGATCCTATGGTTTTCCTAGCTCCTCATGATTTCTCCACTCGTGACTTGGAGCACCCAATATTTGCCTCTCACCTTGCAAACCTCCGAGTTCGTGAGATCCCATGATCTTTTCCACCTATCCTCCTCCGATGGACGGCTGCGATTCTCTCACGACTTCGCCACTCGCGAAGTTGAAGCACCTCCCTTTCTGACCTTCAATGTCTGAATCCTTGATATGCATGATCTCACGACATGTGTCCTCCTTCTAATGGACGACTCAGATTCTTTCGCAGTTTTGCGACTTCGCCTTTCGCAACCTCGTGAGTCTTTATACAAATTTTTTCAACCATAACTCCCATGGTCCTCTGGATGATCTGACGACTCTAGATACTTTGTGAATTCTCCCCAAAGAATTTCGACTGTCCAATGCCTCCTTGATGACTCTTGCAAAGCGAACATGATATTCCTTCGCTGGAACTTATCTGCCTCCAAGTAACTTTGCAATGCCTCCCCTTTGAATGCTTCAAGGTACTAAACCTCCTGATCTTTTTCTTCGACAACTTCGAAGACTCTATCCCTTCTAAGATTTCTCCACAACTCAAGTCTTCAAAAAGACTCCTGCACGCACTCCTTGCAACAATTCTTCAAATACTTCTAAGTATTTGAACCTCTTTGACTATGTGCACTCCCTGCGACAACAATCCTTTAACAATTTCGCTCAGGTTGTAACTCTGAGACTTCACTCAGCCTGTGCACTCCTTGCACGGCTCCTGTTCTTAACTTGCACTTTTGTGAGAATGAGAACAATGTTATCCCTGCTGAGCTTATAGAGACGAACTCTGACTTCTGTCAATCCACACCTTGTGGACAATTTCACTACATTCCTTGCAAGAAAACTCTTTCTCAGACAGAGAAACAATTGAAACTCATTCCTTACCCTCCCTCTCTTTAGATTTCAGTCATTAAATATGAAATCATACATTCACGCATCAAAGAAAATGCATAACAGAGAGTAACAATCATGAGCATAACATTCAATCATGCATACACAAAATGTATTTGAACACCATGAGTCTGAATCAAGCTTCATATATTAATCTCAGAACTTTTGTACATGGGTTCTTCTACATAGATTTCTTCTTCTTCTTCTCTATGCTCTCTTGATTGATTATGCTACTAATGTTACAATGATACAAGTGAGGGTGTCTATATCTATTTTCCCTCCGGTTCCTAAAATTGTCTAATCTAAGAATTCAAAGATACCTACTTACATTTACTAGCATAAATGCCTCCTAGTCCTTCAGACGAGAGCAGGATGCTCAAGGTATGATTACAATCTACAAGTATACTCTTTCTTAACTATTACATTTAAGTTTGGTGTATCAAACTTAAAAACATTTCAAACAATTTATCATGTGCCAAAATGCGTTGGCGTTTTGTCCCATGCTCGCTTGTTGCTGGCGATGCTCCTGCATCATACTCCCTCTCTTGAAAATTTTCATGGGCTCCTGTCCATGAGCTCTCGCATGGTCTGTCCATGCTTTTGAATCTCTTCTTCATTCTCCCTGCTGGCATCTTCAAATGGATGTCCCTTCCACTTGACCAAGTATTCAAAACATTCCCTTCTTCTGGTCCTCTTACTAACTCTTTTGTCCAGTATGCTTTCCATATGTGGCTTCTCTGGAACTGGCATCTATTTAGTCCATTGAACCTCTGGTTGTTCATTACCTGCTTCTGCTTCCTGATCTTTGTAAGGGTACAAATTTGAGATGTTGAATATCAGAGAAATTCCAATCCCATTGGGTAATTCAATCTCATAAGCATTTGCCCCAATTTTCTTCAAGAGCTTACATGGTTCGATCTTCTTCATCTTCAGTTTGTTCTATCTCCTCTTCAGGAATATTTCCTTTCTCAGATGTGCTAGAATAAAATCACCAACCTCAAATTGAATTTGTCTCCTATTTTGATATGCTCTGCGCTTATACTCTTGGCTCGAGTTCTGCAATCGCTCCTTCAACTGGCTGTGAAGCTCCTTCATTGCTTCGGCAAAATCTTTTGCACAACCACTTTTTATCTCATCTGGTTTTGAATCCCTCAGTTCAGATACTCCTCTTGGCTATGTCCCATAAACAATTTGGAACAAACTCTACCATGTTCTTCTGTTTAGTGATTCATTATAAGAAAATTCCGCATGTGGTAGAATATTGTCCCACTGACTGTGGTTTTCTGTCACCAAGCTCCTCAACAAGTCTCCCAAACTTATGTTCACAACTTCTGTCTATCCATCCGTTTGAGGATGATAAGCTGAACTGAAGGACAAGTTCATTCTTATCTTTTTCCATAATGTTCTCCAGAAGCGTCCCACAAACTTGGTGTCTCGATCCGAAACTATGCTCTTTGGTAAGCCCTGAAGTTGAATGACTTCTTTGAAAAATAGATTCACAATGTGAGTTGCATCACTGGTTTTCTGACACGGTAGGAAGTGTGCCATATTATAAAATCTATCCACCACCACAAAGATCGAGTCAAACCCTCTTTGTGTTCTTGGTATCCCCAATATGAAGTCCATGCTTACTACATCCCACGACCTCTCAAGTATGGGCAATGGTTGATATAAGCCTGCATTCTGTCTCTTCCCTTTTGAATGCTGACAAACTCTACATATGTCCATGAATATTTTGATGTTTTCTCTCATTCCTGACCAATAATATGACTCATTTATCTTTGAGAATGTCTTGTCATGACTAAAATGCCCGACTAATCCTCCACTATGTTTCTCCTTCAGCAAATTTTCCCTCATGGAGCATTTTGGAATATAAAGTTGATTACCCTTAAACAATAATCCTTCCTGGATCATGTATTATGTCCATTGACTCCTGTCCTTGAGAATTGGATTCTTAGCTACTTCATATGCCTCCTTAAAATATGGATCATCTCTGTACATGTCAATGAGATCATCAAAACCCAGTGTTTTGACTCTAAACTCCTACAACAACAAACATTTCCTTCTCAAAGCATCAACAACTTTGTTAGCAGTTCCAGAAATATGCTTAGTTACAAAAGTAAAGTTCTACATGTATTCAACCCATTTAACATGTCTCTAATTCAACTTCTCATATTGAGTCACAAATTGCAAAGCATGATTGTCACTGTATAAGACAAACTCCTTAGGAATCAAATAGTGTCTCCACTTCTTCAATGCCTGAATAATAGCATAGAACTCCTTGTCATGCGTGGAGTATTTCCCTTTCGCTTCATTCATCTTCTCGCTGAAGTATGATATCGGCCTGTCTTCTTGGCTCAAGACTGCCCCTATTGCAAATCCACTTGCATCACATTTTACCTGAAATGCCTTCTTGAAATCAGGCAACACCAAAATTGGTTGTTCCGTGATTTTCCTTTTCAAAAAATTGAATCTTTTCTCTGCTTCTTTTGTCCAGTGAAAATACTTGTGTCTCTTTTTCACTGTGTCCATCATTGGTGCACTAATTCCACTGAAATTACTGACGAACTTCCAATAGAAACTAGCCAATCCGTGAAAACTTTGAACTTCAAAGATACTCTTTGGCGATGACCAATTTTTAATTACCTCCACCTTATCTGGATCCATCTTCAACTTGTCTGCAGAAATAACAAACCCCAAATAAATGAGCTCTATCTTCATGAATGGACATTTCTTCATATTTATCAACAACTTATCTTGTTGTAGCCTCTTCATCACTTTAGCCAAATATTTCATATGCTCTGCCTCTGTTTTACTGAAAATCAGTATGTCATCAAGGTATACTATGAAAAAATTTCCGATGAACTCCTTTAGGACTCCGTTCATCAACCTCATGAAAGTACTTGGCGCATTCATTAAGCCAAATGGCATAACAATCCATTCATACAACCCTTCATTGGTCTTGAAGGTTGTCTTCCATTCATCTCCTTCTCTCATACAAATCTGATGATAACCACTTTTCAAATCAATTTTTGAAAAACAATTGGCTCCACTCAAGCAATCCATCAAATCATCCATTCTTGGTAATGGAAATCTATACCTGATGGTAATCTTGTTAATTTCTCTCGAGTCAGTACACATCCAATGGCCTCCATCTTTCTTCGGACTGAGCATTGTCGGAACAACACACAGACTCAAGATTTCTCTAACCAACCCTTTGTCCATTAAATCTTGGACCTGTGTTTTGACTTCTTCATTCTCCTACGGCGTCAATCTGTACACTGCTTTGTTTGGTAAAATAGCTCCAGGTATGAGATTAATATGATGACTCACACTTATGATCGCTGGCAATGAACGAGGTAGTTCGTCCACTACTATGTCAGCAAATTCCTCCAGTAACTCCTGGATTTCCTCTTGTAGATCATCAACCCTTGTACTGGTTAAAATAATTTTAGGCTTCTTGACCACAATGAATTGTGGTTCCTCCTTCTTCTTAACCTTTGTAAGAATTTCCTTCCCACTCATGAGAAGTATAGCATTGCTTACTTCAGGGTTTACTTCCTTGTCTTTAATCGGAAACAACATGTGATTTCTCCCATTCTTCTCTAGGGTGTATGTGTTCTTTCTCCCATCATGAATCAGATTCCTGTCATATTTCCACGGTCTACCCAACAATAGATGACAAACATCCATAGGAATAACATCACAGAGTATTTCATCTTTATATCCACCTATTTTAAACTCAACTAAACATTGTTTAGTGAAATTTACCTGATGTCCTTTTTGTAGCCACGAAACTCTGTGTGGGCTCGGATGTTCAATAGTCTCCAACTCCATATTTTCTACCATCTCTATAGAAACAAGATTCTCTGTGCTACCACTATCCACGATGACTTTGCATGCCCAATATTTGGTCTTGCAAGTGGTACGAAAAAGTCTGTTCCTTTGGACCGAACTCTCCACCTCCTTCTCTGGTGTTAAGAGAACTTTTCGCATCATCAACGATCTTCCGCCTTCAACATCTTCTGCCTCAACATTTTTCCTTTGTGCTTTGGCAATGTGAGTCTCACCTCCTTCTTTCTTCTTATCTGGATATTCATAAGACTTGTGTCCAACCTTTCCACATGTGAAGCATTTCACCACTCCACCTCTTCCTCTTCCTCTACCTCTGGTATGAGGAAAAATGTTTCCATCAGCATACTGACCTCTCTGTTCGATATGTTTCCCCCTCTGTGAGCTTCCACCTCTCTCAGTTTGATTCTGAGGTTTCTTCCACTCTTCCTGGGGTTTCTGATTTCTATCCTGGGCAACTGATTTGCCTCTGGGCTGACTTCTGCCTCGGCCTCTTTGACCTTGTTTTCGACTCAGCTTCTCTTTAGCTTTTAGAGCCATATGATAAGAATCCTCCACCATTTGGATGGTCATCATGCTCATCTCATCCTGAGTTTCGTATCCCAGACCATTCATATATCTGGAAACATTTTCATCATCGCTTTCTCAATGACCTTCTTTGATGTTCAGCCTGTAGAATTCTTCAGTGTACTCCTTCACTGTCATCATCTTCTGTCTCAAATTTTGCATTCTCTTAAACAGAGTAATTTGGTAATCCCTGGGAATGAATTTCACCTTCATCTTTGTGATCATCCTATCCCAACTCTTGATCTTCTACTTGCCTTTCCAGTGTCTGTCAGCTTGTAGCTCATCCCACCACAATGCTTGATGTCCTTTCAATCTTGTGACATCATGTTTGAACTTTTTGTCCTCCTCCACATCTTCATAGTCAAAATATGTGTCTAGGGCTCTAATCTAGTCTAGAAGCTCTTCAACATCCAAATTTCCCTCATATACTGGAATGTCCATTTTTTCCCTAGCACTCATTCTTGCAACAACCCTAAGTAGGTGTTCATTTGCTGCATCCTTTGCTATAACTTCTTCTCCTTCATGTCCATCTTCATTTTCACTTTCAGAATCACTGAGATCCCCAACACCAGTTGTGTGCCTCTTTGTTGTCTCCATGTCCTCAAGTCTGGCGCATATGTCATGCATCTCTCTTTCCATGGCTGGATTTGGCACCTGCCTACCCCTTACTCTTGGAATTTCCCTTTCCTCTGGCGGATCGGGTGTTTGGTTGTCTCTTCTTCTCGGTGGCATGGATGAGATTCCTTTCTCACTTTCCCTGTCTGAAGTATATAAACAGAGTCAAGCTCTAATACCAAACTGATGCAGACCTATCGGCCCTCGTGCCACGATGCGCTCATAGGATTGTTCTTTATCTCCTTCGAGCCGAATCGGCTCTTTAGATTCCATGCTAGAATCACAATTATCGATCCACAGGTCCTTTTAGAAGCTCTCCTGTGAAAAAAACACTAGGCGCGATCTCCACCCTTTCATGCGACCACAACACTATGACCAAGGCCCAATTCCAAAGGCTCTTGTTGCAACTCGCAACTCGCGAGTTCGTGAGTCGAGTCTCCCAAATCTTCTTTTGTAATCTTGCGATACCAGATATCATGAAAGCGTATAGCTCCCCTCTATTAGCGCCCTCCATGCATGATCATCGGCTAAGATTAACGCTAGCTCCTCTCGCTAGTCGCCACTTCACAAGTTGTGGCATCAAACCTTGGCACCATCCTTTCATGAAACCCTGAGAAGCGATGTTGACTTTTCTCCTCTCGTTCTCACTACTCGTGACTTCACAAGTTTCAATGTCTATCTCTCGTTCTCTTATCTCATGAATCCCTGAGATGCGAGAAGTGAATGGAGTATTGAATCCTTCCTCTAGGCGACACGTGTTCACCTACTAATCACACGGGCCCCACCTTGTGGTTCTGCGACGTATCCACACTCGTGCCCAGCTTCGGCACTTCGTGACTTTGCTTCCCGAAGTGCTACCTCCTTTGTATCCCGAAACCTGAAGTGTCGAGATCCCAAACTCCTCGTTACTCCTTATCGCAACTCGCGACTTCGGGACTTTCAAGACACAATTCTTGACTTCCTATCCACCAATATGTCGAAATGATGAAATATCAACATGTCGTCAATGCGGGTCCCACAACGGAACATCCCACCTTTCTGGAGTTTCCGACTTCACAACTTCACGAATCCTGATGCTAATCTTTCGGCTCTTCAACCCACAAAAACCCGAAATGAGATTACGTGAGTGATCCAACGGCCCCTGTTGTCTCATATCATACAGCTATCCTAGCTCCTCACGATTTCGCCACTCGCAACTTGAAACACCCAATCTTTGGGATCTCACCTTGCGAACCTCCGAGTTCGTGAGATCTCGTGATCTCTGCCACCTGTCCTCCTCCGATGGACAACTGCGATTCTCTCATGACTTCGCCACTCGTGAAGTTGAAGGACCTCCCTTTCTAACCTCTGATGTCCGAATCCTCGATATGGGTGATCTCCTGACACTTGTCCTCCTTCTAACAGATAACTCAGATTCTTTCGGAGTTTCGCGACTTTGCATTTCGTAACCTCGCGAATCTTGATGCAAAGGCTTTAAACAATAACTCCCCTGCTCCTCTGCACGATCCGATGACTCTCACGACTTCACGAATTCTCCCCAGAGAATTACGACCGTCCAATGCCTCCTTGACGAGTCTTGAAAATAAAACATGGTATTCCTTTACTAGAACTTATCTTCCTGCAAGTAACTTTGCAATGCCTCCCCTTTGAACGCTTTAAGGAACTAAACCTCCTGAGATTTTTCTTTGACAACTTCGAAGACTCTATCCCTTCTGATCTTTCTCCACAAATAAAGTCTTCAAAAAGACTCTTGCATGCACTCCTTGCGGCAATTCTTCAAATACTTCCAAGTATTTGAACCTCTTCGACTCTGCGCACTCCCTGCGACAACAATCTTTCAACAATTTCGCTCAGGTTGTAAATCTGAGACTTCACTCAGCCTGTGCACTCCTTGAATGGCTCATGTGCTTAACTTTCACTTCTGCGAGAATGAGAACAATGTTATCCCTCCCGAGCTTGCAGAGATGAACTCTGACTTCTGTCAACTCACACCTTGTGGACAATTTCACTACATTCCTTGCAGGAAAACTCTTGCTCGGACAAAGAAACAATTGAAACTCATTCCTTACTCTCCCTCTCTTCAGATTTCAGTCATTAAATATGAAATCATAAATTCACGCATCAAAGAAAATGCATAACAAAGAGTAACAAGAATGAGCATAACATTCAATCATGCATACACAAAAAGTATTTGAACAACATGAGTCTGAATCAAGCTTCATATATTAATCTCAAAACTTCTATACATGGGTTCTTCTACACAACTTTTTGCTTCTTCTTCTCTATGCTCTCTTGACTAATTTATGTTGTTAATGTTACAATGATACAAGTGAGGGTGTCTATATCTGTTTTCCCTCCGGCTCCTAAAACTGTCTAATCTAAGAATTCAAAGCTACCTACTTACATTTACTAGCATAAATTCCTCTTAGTCCTTGAGACGAGAGAGGGACGCTCAAGGTCTGATTACAATCTATAAGTACACTCTTTATTAACTATTACATTTAAGTTTGGCGTATCAACCTTCAAAACATTTCAAACAATTCATCATGTGCCAAAATGCATTGGCATTTTTTCCCACGCTCGCTTGTTGCTGGCGATGCTCCTGCATCATACTCCCTCGCTTGAAAATTTTCATGGGCTCCTATCCATGAGATCTCGCACAGTCTATCCATGATTTTTAATCTCTGCTTCATTCTCCCAGCTGGCATCTTCAACTGGATGTCCCTTTCACTTGACCAAGTATTCAAAATATTCCCTTCTTCTGGTCCTCTTACTAACTCTTTTGTCCAGTATGCTTTCCATCTGTGGCTTCTCTGCAACTAGCATCTATTTAGTCCATTGAACCTCTGGTTGTTCATTACCTACTTTTGCTTCCTCAACTTTGTAAGGGTACAAATCTGAGATGTTGAATATCGGATAAATTTCGATCCCATTAGGTAATTCAATCTCATAAGCATTTGCCCCAATTTTCTTTAAGACATTACATGGTCCGATCTTCTTCATCTTTAGTTTGTTATATGTCCCCTTCAGGAATCTTTCCTTTCTCAGATGTGCTAGAATCATATCACCAACCTCAAATTGAAGTTGTATCCTATGTTGATCTCCTCTGTGATTATACTCTTGGCTCGAGTTCTGCAATCGCCCCTTCACGTGGCTGTGAAGTTCCTTCATTGCTTTGGAAAAATCTTTTGCACTAGCACTGCTTATCTCATCCTGTTCTAAATCCCTCAGTTCAAATACTCCTCTTGGTTGTGTTTAGTGAATCATTATAAGCAGGGATGATTTTAGGGGCTGAATTTCGCTCATGGGCTAATTTTCCATGTTTTTCTTCAAAAACGAGATTCGTTATTTTAAAAATGATTCGCCCAAATTCTATAAAATAAAATTATTTTACCTTAAAAATCGCCAGAATTTTATAAAAACTATATAAAATACTTAGAAATTTGAATATGTTTACAAAAATATCGCCAAACATTTATAGTTGACATATGAAGGTTTAGTAAGATTCGCCAAGGTTTCTACATTTTAAAATAAATTTCCATCCTTAAAATCATCCCTGATTATAAGCAAATTCTGCTTGTGGTAGAATATTGTCCCACTAACTGTGGTGTTCTGTCACCAAGCTCCTCAGCAAGTCTCCCAAAATTCTGTTCACAACTTTTGTCTGTCCATCCATCTGAGGATGATAAGTTGAACTAAATGACAAGTTAATTCTTATCTTTTTCCATAAGGTTCTCCAGAAGTGTCCCATGAACTTGGTGTCTCGATCCAAAACTATGCTCCTTGGTAAGTCGTGAAGTCGAATGACTTCTTTGAAAAACAGATTCGCAATGTGAGTTGCATTATTGGTTTTCTGACACAGTATGAAGTGTGCCATCTTAGAAAATCTATCCACCACCACAAAGATCGACTCAAACCCTCTTTGTGTTCTCGACAGCCCCAATATGAAGTCCATGCTTACTGCATCCCACAGCTTCTTAGGTATGGGTAATGGTTGATATGAGCCTGCATTATGTCTCTTCCCTTTTGAATGCTGACAAATTCTACATCTGTCCATGAATATTTCGATGTATGCTCTCATTCCTAGCCAATAATATGACTTATTTAACTTTGAGAACGTCTTGTCATGACCGAAATGCCCGGCTAATCCTCCACTATGTTTCTCTTTCAGAAATTTTCCCTCATGGAGCATTTTGGAATACAAAGTTGATTACCCTTAAACAGTAATCCTTCCTGGATCATGTATTCTTTCCATTGACTAATGTCCCTGAGAATTGGATTCTCAGATGCTTCATACGCCTCCTTAAAATCTGGATCATCTCTGTACATGTCACTGAGATTATCAAAACCCAGTCTTTTGACTCTAAACTCCTACAACAACAAACATTTCCTACTCAAAGCATCAACAACTTTGTTAGCAGTTCCAAAAATATGTTTAATTACAAAAGTAAATTTCTACATGTATTCAACCCATTTAACATGTCTTTGATTCAAATTCTCATGTTGAGTCACGAATTGCAAAGCATGATTGTCACTGTATAAGACAAACTCCTTAGGAATCAAATAGTGTCTCCACTTCTTCAATGCTTGAATAATAGCATAGAACTCCTTGTCATACGTGGAGTATTTCCCTTTTTCTTCATTCAGCTTCTCGTTGAAGTATGCTATTAGCCCGTCTTCTTTGCTCAAGACTGCCCCTATTGTAAATCCACTTGCATCACATTTTACCTGAAATGTCTTCTTGAAATTAGGCAACACCAAAATTGGTTGTTCCGTGATTTTCCTTTTCAACAAATTGAATCTTTTCTCTGCTTCTTTTGTCCAATGAAAAGACTTGTGTCTCTTCTTCACTGTGTCCATCATCGGCGCACTAATTCCACAGAAATTCTTGATGAACTCCCGACAGAAACTAGACAATCCGTGAAAACTTTGAACTTCAAAGATACTCTTTGGTGATGGGAAATTTTTAATTACCTCCACCTTATCTGGATCCATCCTCAACTTGTCTGTAGAAATAAAAAACCCAAAATAAATGAGCTATGTCTTCATGTATGAAGACTTATTCATATTTATCAACATATTCTCTTGTTGTAGCCTCTTCATCATTGTAGCCAAATGTTTCAGATGCCCTGCCTCTGTTTTACTGAAAATCAGTATGTCATCAAGGTATACTATGAAATTTTTTCCGATGAACTCCTTCAGGACTTCGTTCATCAACCCCATGAAAGTACTTGGCACGTTCGTTAAGCCAAATGACATAACAAGCCATTCATACAACCATTCATTGGTCTTGAAGGTTGTCTTCCATTCATCTCCTTCTCTCATATGAATCTAATGATAACCACTTTTCAAATCAATTTTTGAAAAAAATTTGGCTCCACTCAAGCACTGTCGGAACAACACACTGACTCAAGCTTTCTCTAACCAACCCTTTGTCCATTAAATCCCAGACCCGTCTTTTGACTTCTTCATTCTCCTACGGTATCAATCTGTACACTGCTTTGTTTGGTAAACTAGCTCCAAGTATGAGATCAATATGATGACTCACACTTTTGATCGGTGGCAACGAACGAGGTAGTTCATCCACTACTATGTCAGCAAATTCCTCCAGTAACTCCTAGATTTCCTCTAGTAGATCATCCACCCTTGTACTGGTTAAAACAATTTTAGGCTTCCTGACCACAATGAATTGTGGTTCCTTCTTCTTCTTAACCTCTGTAAGAAGTTCCTTCCTACTCATGAGAAGTATAGTGTTGCTTACTTTAGGTTTTACTTCCTTGTCTTTAATCGACAACAACATGTGAGTTCTCCCATTCTTCTCTAGGGTGTATGTGTTCTTTCTCCCATCATGAATCACATTCCTATCATATTTCCACGGTCTACCCAACAATAGATGACAAACATCCATGGGAATAACATCACAGAGTATTTCATCTTTATATCCACCTATTTTAAACTCAACTAAACATTGTTTAGTGACATTTACCTAATGTCCTTTTTGTAGTCACGAAACTCTGTATGGGCTCGGATGTTCAATAGTCTCCAGCTCCATCTTTTGTACCATCTCTATAGAAACGATATTGTCTGTGCTACCACTATCCATGATGACTTTGCATGCCCACTCTTTGGTCTTGCAAGTGGTCTGAAAAAGTTTGTTCCTTTGGACCGAACTCTCCACCTCCTTCTCTGGTGTTAAGAGAACTTTTCGCATCATTAACGATCTTCCACCTTTAGCATATTCTGCCTCAACATTCTGCCTTTGTGCTTCAACAATGTGAGTCTCACCTCCTTCTTTCTTCTTATCTGGACATTCATAAGACTTGTGTCCAGCCTTTCCACAAGTGAAGAATTTCACCACTCCATCTCTACCTCTTCCTCTATGTCTGGTACGAGGAAAAATGTTTCCATCAGCATACTGACCTCTCTGCTCAGTATGATGCCCTCTCTGTGAGATTCCACCTCTCTCAGTTTGAGTCTGAGGTTTCTTCCACTCTTCCTTGGGTTTCTGATTTCTATCCTAGGCAACTGATTTACCTCTGGGCTGACTTCTACCTCGGCCTCTTTGACCTTATTTTCGGCTCAACTTCTCTTCAACTTTTAGAGCCATATGATAAGAATCCTCCACCATTCAGATGGTCATCATGCTCATATCATCTTGAATGTCGTATCTCAGACCATTCATATATCTAGCAACCTTTTCATCATCTCTTTCCTGATGACATGCTCTAATGTTCATCCTGTAGAATTCTTTAGTGTACTCCTTCACTGTCATAAACTTCTGTCTCAAATTTTTCATTCTCCAAAACAGAGTAATTTGGTAATCCCTGGGAATGAATTTTACCTTCATCTTTGTGATCATCCTATCCCAACTCTTGATCTTCTGCTTTCCTTTGCAGCGTTTGTCATCTTGTAGCTCATCCCACCACAATGTTTCATGTCCTTTCAATGTTGTGACAACATGTTTGACCTTTTTGTCCTCCTCGACATCTTGATAGTCAAAATATGTGTCTAGAGCTCTAATCTAGTCTAGAATCTCTTCAGCATCCAGATTTCCCTCGTATACTGGAATGTCCATTTTTTCCCTAGAACTCATTCTTGCAACAGCCCTAAGTAGGCATTCATTTTTTGCATCCTCTACTATAACTTCTTCTCGTTCATGTCCAACTTCATTTTCACTTTTGGAATCACTGAGATCCCCAGCACCATCTGTGCGCCTCTTTGTTGTATTGATGTCCTCGATTCTGGCACGTATGTCATGCATCTCTCTTTCCATGGCTAGATTTGGCACCTGCCTACCCCTTCCTCTTCGCATTTCCCTTTCCTTTGGTGGATCAGTTGTTTGTCTGTATCTTCTTATCGACGGCATGGCTAAGATTCCTTTCTCGCTTTCCCTGTCTGAAGTATACAAACAGAGTCAAGATATCATACCAAAATGACACAGACCTATCGGCCCTCATGCCGATATCCACTCACGGGATCGTTCTTTATCTCTCTTGAGCTGAATTCACTCTTTAGATTCCCTCCTAGAATCACAATTATCGATCAACAAGTCCTTTCAGAATCTCTCCTGTGCAAATAGCACTAGGCACAAGCTCCGCAATTTCATGCGACCACAACTCTATGAGCAAGGCCCAATTCCAAAGGTGACTATCGCAACTCGCAACTCACGAGTTTGTGAGTCGAGGCTCCCAACTCTTCTTTTCAAATATCGTGATTCTTGAGATCACGAAAGGGTATAGCTCCCCTCTATCAGCACCCTCCACGCATGATGTCCGGCTAAGCTTAATGCTAGCTCCTCTCACTACATGATACTTCGTAAGTTGTGGCGTCCAACCTTGGCACCTTCCTTTCACAAAACCCCGAGAAGCGATGTTGACTTTTCTCCTCGCATTCTCGCTACTTGTGACTTTGCAAGTTTCAATGTCGATCTCTCATGCTCTTATCTCGTGAATCCCCAAGATGCGATAAGTCAATGGAGTATTGACTCCTTCCTCCAGGTGACACGTTTTCACCTACTAATCATGCAGGCCCCATCTTGTGGTTCTGCCACGTATCGACACCCATGCCCAGCTTCGGAACTTCGTGACTTCGCTTCCCGAAGCACTACCTCCTTTGTATCCCGACACCCAAAGTGTCGATATCCTGAACTGCTCGCTACTCCTTATCACAACTCGCGACTTTGGGACTTTTGGGACAAAATTCTTGACTTCCTATCCGTCAATATGCCAAAATGTCAAAATCTTGACATGTCATCAATGTAGGTCCCACAACAGAACTTCCCACCTTTCTGGAGTTTCGAACTTCGCGACTTTGCAAATCCTGATGCTAAGATTTTGGCTCTTCAACCCACGAAACCCCAAAATGAGACTACATGAGTGATCCAATGGCCCCTGTTGGCTCAGATCTTACAATTGTCCTATCTCCTCGTATTTCTCCACTCGTGACTTGGAGCACCCAATCCTTGGGCTGTCACCTTGTGAACCTCCGAGTTCGCGAGATCCGATGATCTCTGCCACCTTTCCTCCACCGATGGATGGCTACGATTCTCTCATGATTTCACCACTCCCGAAGCTGAAGGACCTCCATTTATTACCTCTGATTTTTGAATCCCCGATATGGGTGATATCACGACACGTGTCCTCCTTCTAATGGACAACTCATATTCTTTCATGGTTTCGCGACTTCGCCTTTCGCAACCTCATGAATCTTGATGCAAAGGTTTTAAACCGTAACTCCCCCGCTCCTCTGCATGATCCGACGGCTCTCGAGACTTCCCAAATTCTCCCCAGAGAATTTCGACCATCCAATACCTCCTTGACGACTCTTGCAAAGCGAACACTATATTCCTTCGTTGGAACTTATCTGCCTGCAAGTAACTTTGCAACGCCTCCCCTTTGAATGCTTCAAGGTACTAAACCTCCTAAGATTTTTCTTCGACAACTTTGAAGACTCTATCCCTTCTGAGCTTTCTCCATAACTTGAGTCTTCAAAAATACTCCTGCATGCACTCCTTGTAGAAATTCTTTAAATACTTCCAAGTATTTGAAGCTCTTGGACTTTGCGCACTCCCTGCGACAACAATATTTCAACAATTTCTCTCAGGTTGTAACTCTAATACTTCACTCGGCCTGCGCACTCCTTGCACGGCTCCTGTGATTAACTTGGACTTATGCAATAATGAGAACAATGTTATCCCTCCTGAGCTTGCAGAGATGAACTCTGAATTCTGTCAACGCACACCTTGCGGACAATTTCATTGCATTCCTTGCAGGAAAACTCTTGCTCAAACAGAGAAACAATTGAAACTCATTCCTTACTCTCCCTCTCTTCAGATTTTAGTCATTAAATATGAAATCATACATTCACGCATCAAAGAAAATGCATAACAGAGAGTAACAAGAATGAGCATAACATTCAATCATGCATACACAGAAAGTATTTGAACACCATGAGTCTGAATCAAGATTCATATATTGATCTCAGAACTTATGTACATGAGTTCTTCTACACAACTTTCTGCTTCTTCTTCTCTATGCTCTCTTGATTGATTATGTTTCTAATGTTACAATGATACAAGTGAGAGTGTCTATATTTGTTTTCCCTCCGGCTCCTAAAACTGTCTAATCTAAGAATTCAAAGCTACCTACTTACATTTACTACCATAAATGCCTCTTAGTCCTTCAGCCGAGAGCGGGACGCTCAAGGTATGATTACAATCTAAAAGTACGCTCTTTCTTAACTATTACATTTAAGTTTGGTGTATCAAACTTCAAAACATTTCAAACAATTCATCATGTGCCAAAATGCATTGGTGTTTTGTCCCACACTCGCTTGTTGCTATCGATGCTCCTACATCATACTCCCTCTCTTGAAAATTTTCATGGGCTCCTGTCCATGAGCTCTCACACGGTCTGTCCATGCTTTTGAATCTCCGCTTCATTCTCCCACTAGGCATCCTCAACTGGATGTCCCTTCCACTTGACCAAGTATTCAAAACATTCCCTTCTTCTGGTCCTCTTACTAACTCTTTTGTCCAGTATGCTTTCCATCTGTGGCTTCTCGGAAATTGCCATTTGTTTAGTCCACTGAAACTCTGGTTGTTCATTACCTTCTTTTTCTTCCTCATCTTTGTAAGGGTACAAATCTGAGATGTTGAATATCGAATAAATTCCGATCCCATCGGGTAATTCAATCTCATAAGAATTTGCCCCAATTTTCTTCAAGACCTTACATGGTCCAATCTTCTTCATCTTCAGTTTGTTATATGTCCCCTTCAGGAATATTTCCTTTCTCAGATGTGCCAGAATAAAATCACCAACCTCAAATCGAAGTTGTCTCCTGTGTTGATCTTCTCTGTGCTTATACTCTTGTCTCGAGTTATGCAATCACTCCTTCACCTGGCTGTGAAGTTCCTTCATTGCTTTGGCAAAATCTTTTGCACTAGCACTTCTTATCTCATCTGGTTTTGAATCCCTCAGTTCAGATACTCCTCTTGGTTGTGTCCCATAAAAAAATTTGAACAGAATCTGCCCCGTTCTTCTATTTAGTGAAACATTATAAGCAAATTTCATCTGTGGCAGAATATTGTCCCACTAACTATGGTGTTTTGTCACCAAGATCCTCAATAAGACTCCCAAACTTCTGTTCACAACTTCTGTCTATCCATCCCTCTGAGGATGATTAGATGAACTGAACGACAAGTTCGTTCCTATATTTTTCCATAAGTTTCTCCAGAAGTGTCCCGCGAACTTTGTGTGTCGATCCGAAACTATGCTCCTTGGTAACCCGTGAAGTCGAATGACTTCTTTGAAAAACAGATTCGCAATGTGAGTTGCGTCACTGGTTTTATGACATGGTATGAAGTGTGCCATCTTAGAAAATATATCCACCACCACAAAGATCGAGTCAAACCCTCTTTGTGTTCTCGACAACCCCAATATGAAGTCCATGCTTACTGCATCCCACGGCCTCTCAGGTATGGGTAACGGTTGATAAAAGCCTACATTTTGTCTCTTCCCTTTTGAATCCTAAAAAATTCTACATATGTCCATGAATATTTTGATGTCTGCTCTCATTCCTGGCCAATAATATGACTCATTTAGCTTTGAGAATGTCTTTTCATGAATGAAATGCCCGACGAATCCTCCACTATGTTTCTCCTTCAACAAATTTTCCCTCATGGAGAATTTTGGAATACAAAGTTGATTACCCTTAAACAGTAATCCTTCCTGGATCATGTATTATTTCCATTGACTCATGTCCCTGAGAATTGGATTCTCAGCTACTTCATACGCATCCTTAAAATCTGGATCATCTTTGTACATGTCAATGAGATCATCAAAACCCAGTGTTTTGACTCTGAACTCCTGCAACAGCAAACATTTCCTGCTCAAAGCATCATCAACTTTGTTAGCAGTTCCAAAAATATGCTTAGTTACAAAAGTAAAGTCCTGCATGTATTCAACCCATTTAACATGTCTTTGTTTCAAATTCTCCTGTTGAGTCACAAATTGCATTGCATGATTGTCACTGTATAAGACAAACTCCTTAGGAATCAAATAGTGTCTCCACTTCTTCAATGCCTGAATAATAGCATAGAACTCCTTGTCATACGTGGAGTATTTCACTTTCGCTTCATTCATCTTTTCACTGAAGTACGATATCGGCCTGTCTTCTTGGCTCAAGACTGCCCCTATTGCAAATCCACTTGCATCACATTTTACCTGAAATGCCTTCTTGAAATCAGGCAACACCAAAATTGGTTGTTTCGTGATTTTCCTTTTCAACAAATTGAAGATTTTCTCTGCTTCTTTTGTCCAGTGAAAATACTTGTGTCTCTTCTTCATTGTGTCCATCATCGGTGCACTAATTCCACTAAAATTCATGATAAACTTCCGGTAGAAACTAGCCAATCCGTGAAAACTTCGAACTTCAAAGATACTCTTTGGCGATGGCCAATTTTTAATTACCTCCACCTTATCAGGATCCATCTTTAACTTGTCTGTAGAAATATCAAACCCCCAAATAAATGAGCTCTATCTTCATGAATGAAGATTTCTTCATATTTATCAGTAGCTTCTCTTAATGTAGCCTCTTCATCACTATAGCCAAATGTTTTAGATGCTCTGCCTCTGTTTTACTGAAAATCAGTATGTCATCAAGGTATACTATGACAAATTTTTCGATGAACTCGTTAAGGACTTCGCTCATCAACCTCATGAAAGTACTTGGCATGTTTGTTAATCCAAATGGAATAATAATCCATTCATATAACCCTTCATTGGTCTTCAAGGCTATCTTCCATTCATATCCTTCTCTCATACGAATCTAATGATAACCACTTTTCAAATCAATTTTTGAAAAACAATTGGCTCCACTCAAGAAATCCATCAAATCATCCATTCTTGGAAATGGAAATCTATACCTGATGGTAATTTTGTTAATTTCTCTCGAGTCAGTACACATCGTCCAGCCTCCGTCTTTCTTCGGACTGAGCATTGTCGTAACAGCACATGGACTCTAGCTTTCTCTAACCAACCCTTTGTCCATTAAATCTTGGACTTCTCTTTTGACTTCTTTATTCTCCTACGACGTCAATATGTATGCTTCTTTGTTTGGTAAACTAGATCCAGGTATGAGATAAATATGATAACTCACACTTTTAATCGGTGGCAACGTATGAGGTAGTTCGTCCACTACTATGTCAACAAATTCTTCCGGTAACTCCTGGATTTCCTCTGGTAGATCATCCACCCTTGTACTGGTTAAAACACTTTTAGGCTTCCTGACCATAATGAATTGTGGTTCCTCCTTCTTCTTAACCTCTGTAAGAAGTTCCTTCCCACTCATGAGAAGTACAGTGTTGCTTACTTCAGGTTTTACTTCCTTGTCTTTAATCAACAACAACATGTGAGTTCTCCCATTCTTTTCTAAGGTGTATGTGTTATTTCTCCCATCATGAATCACATTCCTATCATATTTCCATGGTCTGCCCAGCAATAGAGGAAAAACATCCATGGGAATAACATCACAAAGTATTTCATCTTTATATCCACCTATTTTAAGCTCAACTAAACATTATTTAGTGACATTTACCTGATGTCCTTTTTGTAGCCACGAAACTTTGTATGGGATCGGATGTTCAATAGTCTCCAACTCCATATTTTATACCATCTCTATAGAAACAAGATTGTTTGTGCTACCACTGTCCATGATGACTTTGCATGCCCAATCTTTGGTCTTGCAAGCGGTCCGAAGAAGTCTGTTCCCTTGGACTGAACTCTCCACCTCCTTCTCTGGTGTTAAGAGAACTTTTCTCATCATCAACGATCTTCTTCCTTCAACATCTTCTGCCTCAACATTCCGCCTTTGTGCTTCGTAAATGTGAGACTCACCTCCTTCTTTCTTCTTATCTGGACATTCATAAGATTTTTGTCCAACCTTTCCACATGTGAAGCATTTCACCACTCCACCTCTTCCTCTTCCTCTACCTCTGGTACAAGGAAAAATGTTTCCATCAGCATATTGACCTCTCTGTTCTGTATGCTTCCCTCTTTGTGAGCTTCCACCTCTCTTAGTTTGAGTCTGAGGTTTCTTCCACTCTTCCTTGGGTTTCTAATTTCTATCCCGGGCAACTGATTTGCCTCTAGGATGACTTCTGCCTCAACCTCTTTGACCTTGTTTTCGGCTCAGCTTCTCTACAACTTTTAGAGCCATATGATAAGCATCCTCCACCGTTTGGATGGTCATCATGCCCATATCATCATGAATGTCATATCTCAGACCATTCATATATCTGGCAACCTTTTCATCATCGCTTTATCGATGACCTTCTCTGATGTTCCACCTGTAGAATTCTTCAGTGTACTCCTTCACTATCATTAGCTTCTGTCTCAAATTTTTCATTCTCCGAAAAAGAGTAATTTGGTAATCCCCGGGAATGAATTTTTCCTTCATCTTTGCGATCATCCTATCCCAACTCTTGATCTTTTGCTTGCGTTTGCAGCATCTATCATCTTGTAGCTCATACCACCACAATGTTGCATGTCCTTTCAATCTTGTGACAACATGTTTGAACGTTTTGTCCTCCTCCACATATTCATAGTCAAAATATGTGTCTAGAGCTCTAATCCAGTCTAGAATCTCTTCGGCATCCAGATTTCCCTTGTATACTGGAATGTCCATTTTTTCCCTAGCACTCATTCTTGCAACAGCCCTAAGCAGGCATTCATTTGCTGCATCCTTTGTTGTAACTTCTTATCCTTCATGTCCAGCTTCATTTTCACTTTCAGAATCACTGAGATCCCTAGCACCAGTTGTGAGCCTCTGTGTTGTCTCGATGTCCCTGAGTCTGGCATGTATGTCATGCATCTCTCTTTCCATGGCTAGATTTGGCACCTGCCTACCCCTTCCTCTTGGCATTTCCCTTTCCTCTGGCGGATCGGGTTTTTGTCTGTCTCTTCTTCTCGGTGGCATGGCTAAGATTCCTTTCTCACTTTCCCTGTCTGAAGTATACAAACAGATTCAATCTCTGATACCAAACTGACGTAGACCTATCGACCCTCATGTTGAGATCCGCTCACAAGATCATTCTTTATCTCCCCTGAGCCGAATTGGCTCTTTAGATTCTCTGCTAGAATCACAATTATTGATCCACAGGTCCTTTCGAAATCTCTCCTATGAAAACAACACTAGGCGCAAGCTCCGCCCTTTCATGCAACCATAGCGCTATGACCAAGGCCCAATTCCAAAGGTTCTTTTCGCAGCATGCAACTCGCAAGTTCGTGAGTCGAGGCTCCTGACTCTTCTTTTCCAATGTCGCGATACCTGAGATCATAAAAGGGTATAACTCCCCTCTGTCAGTGCCCTCCACGTGTGACCACTGTCTAAGCTTAACGCTAGCTCCTCTCGCTACTCGCCACTTTGCAAGTTGTGTTTTCCAACCTTGGCAACTTCCTTTCATGAAATCCCGAGAAGCGATGTTGACTTTTCTCCTCACATTCTCGCTACTCGCGACTTTGCAAGTTTCAATATCGAGATCTCGTGCTCTTATCTCGCGAATCCCTGAGATGCGAGAAGTCAATGGAGTATTGAATCCTTCCTCTAGGCGATGTGTGTTCACCTACTAATCACACAGGCTCGACCTTGTGGTTCTACCACGTATCCACACTCGTGCCCAGCTTCGGCACTTCGTGACTTCACTTCCCGAAGCGCTACCTCCTTTGTATCTTGACACCCGAAGTGTCGAGATCTGGAACTCCTCACTACTCCTTATTGCAACACATGACTTTGGGACTTTCGAGACAAAATTCTTGAATTCCTATCCGTCGATATGCCGAAATCCTGACACATCGTCAATGCGGGTCCCACAACAAAACTTCCCGCCTTTATGAAGTTTCAAATTTCACGACTTCACGAATCCTGATGCTAAGATTTTGGCTCTTCAACCCACGAAACCCTGAAATGAGATTACGTGAGTGATCCAAAAACCCCTATTGGCTCAGATCCTATGGTTGTCCTAGCTCCTCGCAATTTCTCCACTCGTGACTTGGAGCACCCAATCTTTGAGCTCTGACCTTGTGAACCTCTGAGTTCACGAGATCTCATGATATCTGCCACCTGTCCTCCGCCGATGGACTGTTGCGATTCTCTCGCGACTTCGCCACTTGCGAATTTCAAGGAACTCCCTTTCTGACCTTCGATGTCTGAATCCATGATATGGGTGATCTCGCGACATGTGTCCTATTTCTAACGGATGGATCAGATTCTTTTGTGGTTTCACGACTTCACCTTTCGCAACCTCATGAATCTTGATTCAAAGGTTTTAAACCATAACTCCCCTATTTCTTTGCATGATTCGACGGCTCTCGGGACTTCGCGAATTCTCCCCAGAGAATTCTGACCGTCCAATGCCTCCTTGATGGCTCTTGTAAAGAAAAAATGGTATTCCTTCACTGGAACTTATCTTCCTGCAAGTAACTTTGCAACACCTCCCCTTTGAATGCTTCAAGGTACTAAACCTCCTGAGATTTTTCTTCGACAACTTCAAAGACTCTATCCATTTTGAGCTTTCTCCACAACTCGAGTCTTCAAAAAGACTCCTACACTCACTCCTTGTGGAAATTCTTCAAATACTTCCGAGTATTTGAACCTCTTTGACTCTACGCACTACCTACGACAATAGTCTTTCAACAATTTCATTCAGGTTGTAACTCTGAGACTTCACTCGGCCTGCGCACTCCTTTCAAGGATCTTGTGCTTAACTTGCACTTCTATGAGAATGAGAACAATGTTATCCCTATTGAGCTTGCAAAGACAAACTTTGACTTCTGTCAACGCACACCTTATGGACAATTTCACTGCATTCCTTGCAGGAAAACTCTTGCTCAGACAGAGAAACAATTAAAACTCATTCCTTACTCTCCCTCTCTTCAGATTTCAGTCATTAAATATGAAATCATACATTCACACATCAAAGAAAATGCATAACAGAGAGTAACAAGCATGAGCATAACATTCAATCATGCATACACAGAAAGTATTTGAACACCATGAGTCTGAATCAAGATTCATATATTAATCTCAGAACTTATGTACATGGGTTCTTCTACACAACTTTCTTCTTCTTTTTCTCTATGCTCTCTTGATTGATTATGCTGCTAATGTTACAATGATACAAGTGAGGGTGTCTATATCCATTTTCCCTCCGACTCCTAAAATTGTCTAATCTAAGAATTCAAAGCTACCTACTTACATTTACTAGCATAAATGCCTCTTAGTCCTTCAGACGAGAGCATGATGCTCAAGGTATGATTACAATCTACAAGTACATTGTTTCTTAACTATTACATTTAAGTTTGGCGTATCAAACTTCAAAACATTTCAAACAATTCATCATGTGCCAAAATGCATTGGCGTTTTGTCCCACGCTCACTTGTTGCTGGCGATGCTCCTACATCAATAGGTGTACTAGCAGGAGAAGAATCTTCCATCTGAAATTTCTTCAACATCTCTTTCAAATATTTTTCTTGAGAGATAAATATTCCTGTAGAACTCTGATTTACTTGTAAACCAAGAAAATATGACAGTTCTCCTATCATGGACATCTCAAATTTTGTTTGCATAGAGTTAGCAAACCACTAGACAGAAGAATCATTAGTACATCGAAAAATAATTTCATATGCATAAACCAAAACAACTAGTACATTATCATCTTCAGTCTTAATATAGATAATTTTGTCAACAGTGCCTTTATTGAACCCTTTGTGTTGTAAAAATTTGTCCAGTCTATAATACCAATCTTGTGGTGCCTATTTCAGTCCATATAGATCCTTCTTCAGTTTTCAGACATAGTCAGGATTATCTGTCAATGAGAATCCTTCAGGTTGCTCCATATATACTTCTTCCTTTAGATATCCATTAAGAAATGTTGACTTAACATCCATATGATACACTTTAAAGTTCTTATGACATGAATATGCAAGAAACATTCTGAGTGCTTCAAATCTTGCCACTGGTGAAAAGGTTTCATCAAAATCATGTCCTTCAACTTGTGCATACCCTTTACATAGCAATCTGTCTTTATTCCTAACAACTTATCCTTTTTTGTTCATTTTATTCTTGAACACCCATTTGGAGCCTATTACATTCTTATCTTTCGGTCTAGGAACAAGCTCCCAAGTATTGTTTTCCTCAATCTAATCAATCTCTCCATTCATAGATATAATCCAATCATCATGCAGGATGGCTTCATCAAAATTTGTAGGTTCAATCATATATAAAAAAGAAACCTGAGATTGTTCTGAGTCTTTAATCAATTTCTTTCTTGTTTGAACTCATTTATTTATATCTCCAATTCTCTGATTTTCAGGATGATTCTTTCTAATAATTATAAGAGGTGGTTTTGTTTCTTTCTGTTGATTTGAGTCAGCCTAAGTATTCATTTCTTCATTTGATTCATATTCTTATCTTTTTGATCCTTGGACCTGTTCATCTTCATCTTCAACTATATCTTTTGTTCTTGGTTCAACATTGTTTACATTTTGTACTAAAATTTCTTCATCAACTTTTATGTCGATACAATCAACCAATTTATGCATCATTTTATTATAGCATATATATATCCTTTACTATTTGTAGCATAACCTAAGAAGATACATTCATCATCCCTGTCATCATATTTTCCAATATTTTCATCATTGTTCCTCAGATAACATTTACTCCCAAAGACTTTAAAATGCTTTATTGATGCAGGTCTTCCAAACCATAGTTCATAAGGAGTCTTGTCATTTTTTGGCCTGAGATGAGCTTTGTTAAGGATATGAACAATTGTATGAATTGCTTTCACCCAATATGTCTGAGGTATATTCCTTTCATTCATCATTGATCTTGCCATCTGCTGAATTGATCTATTATGCCTCTCAGCTACTCCATTTTGTTGTGGATTCCTTGGAATAGTGTATTCTCATTTGATTCCATGTTTAGAATAGAACTCTTTGAAATTCCATGATCTAAGCTCTCCTTCTCTATCAGAACTCACTACCTTCAATCTTTTTCCTGTTTGATTCTCAGTCAGATCCTTAAACACTTTGAATTTTTCAAATGCTTCAGATTTTTCCTTCTAAAAGGAAACCCATGTTAGTCTAGAATAATCATTAATAATCAACATAAAATAGTTTTATTTTCCTATACCTTCTTTTATTGATAGTCCACATAAATCCATATGTACCAACTGGAGAGGTTTTTCTGTTGAAGGAAAGTTTTTAGATTTGAACTGTGTCCAAGTAATCTTTCCTATCTGGCATGGTTTACAAATAGAATTAGATGGATTTGATATCTTTGGAATATCCTTTACTGCCCCACTGTTTCTGAGCTTGATTATATGATCAAAATTTAAGTGTCCAAGCCTCCTATGCCATAGCCAACTTTCATCATACTTTCTTAAGTGGCATTCTTTTTTTTTTTCTTTCAACACATAGACATTGTTTTTCGTTCTTATCCCTTTTGCCACCAATTGTCCTAAATTCACCAATTTTATTTTACAATCTTTAGTAGTAAAAAACAATTCACATCCTCTTTCACAAACTCGACTGACACTTAGTAGATTATGTTTCAGACCATCTACAAACAACACATCTTGTTCTTTTCCTTTTCCATTACTCAGAATTACCATTCCTTTACCTTTTATTTTTACTGGTGCATCATTTCCAAAAGTTATATTTCTTGATTTTCTTTCACTTAAAGTTAGAAACTTACTTTTGTCTCTAGTCATGTGTTTGGAACATCCACTATCACTATACCAGGGATTTTTTTGTCTTTGGGTTGATAACACTAGTCCACACTTGTCATCTTCTTTCTTCTTCCAAACCTTGAAATTTTCAGCAATGGAATTCAAATCTGGCTTATAATTCTTTAAGCGACAATATGCAGCCTTATGCCCATAATTATGGCAGATGTAACATTCTAGTTCACTGAATAGCAGATCATAGCGATTGTTATGCTCATAATTGTTGTTGTGCTTAAGCTGTGTCCTTTTCCCGACCATCACATGATTTGTAGTTTGTGTTTGTTTGTTACTTGGTTGTCTCACTCTTTGTTGTGGCAGATAATTATTCCTTGAGTATCTTGATTGACCATATCTAAATATTAAAGAACAAGTTATAGCTTTGTGACAAAAAATAGAACAAAAAAAGAATATCCATAGAAAAATCCTTTGTACCAAGAAAAATTATGTATTCTTTGAGTGGGTCGATTTCTTTCATGTTGATATTTTCTCTGATCTACAGATTCGGTTCTGGTACTTTTTCTTTCATTCCTTCTTGGTGGCTGATTTTATTTCTTTGTTTCTGTAGACTGACTGTTGTCAATGATTGAGGAATTGACAAACTTGACGGGTTATGTATTACTTGGATGATCACTACTTGATCCTTCTTCATACCCCAAGCCATCTTTCAAATTTGGATTTCTTTGTTGATTTAGAACGGAGATTAATCATTCTAAAGCTTTAATACTTGACATATTTTGGTGATACAATTCCTTAAACTTCTACATCTCTTTTCTGGTTTTTACTATCTCTTCTTCTAAGGCTTCACACCTCGCTTTCTTCTCTGATAACTGTTGTTTCATAATATCCTCTATTTTATTTTCCTCTTCTAACTCAACTTTTAGTAGAGAAAAGTCTTCATGAGGTTTTTTATCATTCATTTTAAACTGCATCAACAATTGTTTTTGTTTTCTATTCTTAAATCTGAGTCTGTCAATTTCTTCCAAAGCACTGATTAATTCAACTTCCATATCTACCATATCTTTTTCGTCATCCATTTAACCTCCTGTGTTTTCATCATCAAGATCTCCCATAGCCATAAGAATAAAATCATTCACTTGGTCTTGACATGATGAATCACTATATATGTCTTCTGAGGAATTGCCATTGTTTGCAAACAAACTTTTATTTTTACTATATTTCTTAAATTTGTATTTCTTTTCATCATCAGAGTTCTGGCCCTTTTTCTGGTGAGGACACTTAGATGAAAAATGACCTATCTTACCATAGTTAAAACATTTGAATGGAATCTTGACTTGATATTTTCCTGATTCTTTCTTTAACCTTCTCACAATTTTTTCCTCGATATCATCTAATTCTGAATTTGCATTCTTGTCTGCTTTAAAAGATGCTTCTCTGGTAATGGATTTATCTTTGTTGATTCTCATTTCATATGCAGTTAGATTTCTAGGAGTTTATCACTGGACTGAGTTTTACGATCATTTAGTTCTTCTATTGCAGAGACTTTTGGATTAAATTTATGAAGAAGAGATCTTAAAATCTTTTGAACTAAAAATGATTCTTCAATCTTCTCACAAAGACCTTTCATAGCATTCACAAGTTCTTCAACTCTTAGAAAATACTTGCTAACTCTTTCATATTCATTCATATTTATTTGTTCAAACTTCAATCTATATGTTTGAAGTTTGTCATCTTTTACTTTCTCATTTCCTTCATAACTGCTAATAAGTTTATCGCACATAGCTTTGGCAGTTTCAAGATTCATCACCTTTACAAAATCAAATTCAAAAAGTCCATTCAAGATAGCATTCATTCCCTTAGCATTAAATATAAACTCTAACTTATCATCCTTGCAAGAAAGCACAACAGGCTTTGTATATCCAGTCTCTACTACATCCCAAACATCATCACCTAAGGCCATTAAATATATTCTCATTCTAACCATCCAAAAGACAAAATTTGTTCCATAAAACATAGGAGGTTTAGTGGTTGAAGTCCCTTCATGACTTGTCATGTTTAATCTTACAGATCTACCTTTAAATAAAAGGAACCCGCTTTGATACCAATTGTTGAAATTACTAAGACAAC